>CM060970.1:20666149-20685098 GCA_030765045.1 Tenodera sinensis
GGCAGAGCTTTGTGGGTTGGTTTTAAAAGGTTTTCGATTTAAAGTAAATCTCAACGTTGCCAAGTCTTTAGTGGTTCTAAAACTGTGAGGCGTGATTCTCGGATGGCACACATGAAAAGGTATACTTAAGAGAAAATGGATTACTTTGTCTACTACGTATAGTGAGTAGGGGAACTATTGCATCCCATTTGTTATCGACATTTCACCGAAATACAGTTTTGGGATCCTCGAATCTAAAAAAAGTATTTTTAGAAAAATATTCCTGTGTGTGCGCGCGCCTGTGAACAGCATAACTCAAAAATGAAAATTTGGTTAATAACTACCAAACTCGATATTTAAGCTAAGTATGTTTCAAAGATAGGTATAGTGGTTTTCAAGAAAATCCCCACAGACTACCCTTCACATGGAACATTTTTGGAAAATTTTGGTTTTATAAAAAATGGCCCCAACGATTTTGATTTAAATACTACACGTTTAAGATATTTCTATGACAAATGAAATGTATATCTTAAATAACCAATATTAAAAAAGACGAACGATTTCCCATTTGAGAAAAATATAAGTAGGTACATATTGAACAATTTAAAACAACTCGGAAACGATTACCTCGAAAAAGAGATCGCGCCTTTAATGAGGACTGCATTTTTTGGGTAAGCAGTAACATTTCATTTGTCATGGGAATAGATATCTTACACATAGTGTTTTAATCAAAATCGTTAAGGGCATTTTGGAGAAAGTCAAACTTTAAGAACATTTTTCTATGCAAACGGTAGTTTGGGCTGGGGCGATTTTCTTGAAAATCTTCGTATCGCACTCTTGGAAGATGATTTTTTGTAGTGTTTAACGTCCTATTTTACTACTACGGCACCGCAGGCGGTGATACTGATGATATATGGAATAAAGATGGAGCTCCGGTGGAATGAGATGGCGGGGGAAACCGGAGAACCCGGAGGAAACCCGCCCTGACGCCGCTTCGTCCACCACGAATCCCACATGAGGTTTCCTGGGATCGCACCCGGGCCGCTTTGGTGAGAAGCGAATGGTTTATACACTCGGCGTGGCTGGCTTGGAATATGATGAACTCCAATACCAAGGTTGGTATTTAACTGTTTTGTTCTTGATTTATGTCGTTCTCAGACACGCGCGCGCGGACTCTTTCCAAGGAATGTCTTTTTCAGGAGGCCTCAAAACGTGAGTTTCCCGTAAAAACTGAATATCGAAATTTTTGGGCGGAAGGGAACAAACGATATGCCACTTTTTTGTTAGACGCGAACGTGTCCTTGTTTTATGGGATGAGAGCTGCAGTCAAAGTAGCTAATCATAAGTCTGTATGATGCAGCAATGAATGCAACTTCTGTCTAGCGGCATATCGTTTGAACCTTTTGTAAATGTTGCAGCAAGAGAAAGTAAACATTCTATCAATTTAGTGGTTTATCTCAGAATAGGATGAGCACTACTTGTATGGATCATATCATTGTTTGCATGGTACATGTTTAGTGCGAAGCATTCTGTCGCATAGTTCGGTATTAAGCAAAGAGGCGGAAGTAGAGTTTCAAATGAAGACGTTTATTTGATCCCAGCAAGTGTGTTGAGTTTAATAGTCAATAAAATCAGATACAATACGCTGGCAAGCGCACTTGATTGTCGTTAACAGCTGCTTTCTAGGAAATAGACGTTTAATATCACCTTCCGTGTGACTGTTTATGCAGCAATCCTACTTTTACAGATACTCCACATTTGCAGCCTGACTTACACGTGTTTTACATTCATGACTTTCCTTGTCCGCTATAGTTTGTGTATGCATCTTTTACAAACTATTCAAGAAAGAATGCTTTTCTTCTTAATGGCAATCCTCATATACACGTGCACAAGTGATTTTGTTACAACCTTTTTTGTACGTACAGTAGGGTTAAAGGCAAAGGTAAACAACAGTAACTTGGCGTATAGTCAGTGATAAAACACAAATAGGTGATCTCTCGCGCCTGCCGATGTATGAGACGTTGCTGTCCTGAACACATGACTGCATCTGAACAGAGTGTACACACATTGTCTCGCCGTATTTGTGCGATAAGTTCACGTAAACATCTGGGCTTCATGGCTTTGCCAGGTAATACACGTTATCACATTAAACAGATCTAGAATATGCTAGCCGCATAGCTCAGTCGGTGCGAAGTGTCCCGGGTTCGATTCCCAGCTGCAGGGTGGGAATTTGTCTCTTACCAAGATTATTCCCTGTACTCCCCAGAATATGGTATTGTGAATGTGTGTCTGATCTGATGTACAAAAACCCCCAAACTCACTGTATACGAGTCGAAGGAAAGACCGCCGATTTGACCGCTGAAATTAAAAGCGAGATATACAAGGAGCAATTAACAAAGAGTCTAGTATATTTGGGATCGTGCCAACAGCGTAAATCTTGAAAAATATTCTGACGCCGTGTGCTGCACACAACAAAGGACGGTCGCACTAACCTATTTTACACCACATAGTACGCCGGCGAGCAAACATAGGCGCTCAACGTCAGGCTGCCTCGCGCGACTGTTTGTGACAACAGTCAGAGCGGCAGAACCAAAAGGGGTTTTCTCCAGATGATTCGAGAACTGTCCGGTGGCCGACTTGTTCGCGAAAGGTCTTTCTGACGTCATCCTCGCTATATAAGGAGGTGAGGAAACAGCAGAAGAGAGAGGGAGTTACAGACATGAGTCGGTCTATGTGTTAGTGAGTGTGAGACAGCTGTGAGTGTGTGTGTGGGGTTGGGGTTACTGTCGTGAAAGATACTTCGAGTCGAAGTGAAGAAGATTTAATGAGCCTGAAGTGATAGTATCGTCGGAGTTAGTGTATGGGAGATAGAGAAAGTGAAAGTGGAGTCAGTGAAAGGAACGAGTCAAGGGTACGAGAACAAAGACTGCAGACTATTAACGTCAGTAGAAGAGAACTGTGTATTTGTGCAAGGGTTTAGAACTTTAGAAGTAAAGTAAAGTGACAGAAAAGTAACGGGACTGGATTTTGTCGTCCTTGCCACACGCTGAGTGCCTGAGTTGCACTTAAGCTAACATTCCATAATCATGTTTTCATTCTTTTTTCATTTTCATTTGAACAAGTCTATGAATTTCCACACATTTCGCTTTCATACTACATTTGCAGTCAATTGACATATCGCGCGTCCAAAACACATTACGTAGTGGTTTACCATTAGTAGAAAATAAAAATACAAGATCACAAGCTTTTATCATTTCGCGTAATACCCAGATCCCTAATAATAATATATAACCAAGTCTACACCAGTCAAAGTGAATAGCTATAAACACACATTTGAAACATCCTTGTCTTATGTAGTGTGGTCCCAGTGTGGATTTAAATTAGTTTTCCAAGAGCCTACATTTAGATTTTTTGGCAGCTTCCTTGGCCATTAATGTCATTCATGCTCACAGCAGGACATTTTGTACCACAGCGGTCCAACTGGAGGCTTTAGCTTAGTTATTTGTTACGTGATCTGTTCATACTGTCTTGCAATACAGCGTTTTATAAACTCCCAATTATGTTTCAGATTTAATTATATTATTCATAAACATTTGATTTGTTATTTTGTGTACCACGTATTGTATAGTTGGCAGAGATAGAGATTCCACCCAAACATTCCATACATTAATATATTCCTTGTAAAATTAAATTGTAACCGTCAGGATGAGCAAAGAATTTAAAAAAATGTTAATATAAATTGAGAGGAAGTAGACAAAATAAGGGTATAAAATATTCAAACATTCAAACCTATAAGAAACGATACCTCGAAAATGGTTAGCGCTATGCAGCAATTTATTTGATGTAAATTGTGTGCTTTAATAGCTCTAAAATTTATTGTGCACCTTTTTTTGTCTGTCTTTTATGGTTAACCAATTATAGAAAAGTATACAACATTTATTACGCATAAGGAGGATTAGGCAGTAATTTTAGCATATACAGTTTATTTATTATGGAAATATCTTAAACTTACGGTAATTTAATAAAATGGCTAGAAAGATATTTTAAAAAATCAGAAATAACGAAAAAGTATCCATGTAAACGATGGTTTAGGTTGCGGATATTTTCTTGAATATCTTTGTCTTTACAAAGACGCACACACACAAATACAGACATTTTCATTTAAGGGAGCTCAAAACATGTAACTCCAAATAACCGCTCAGGAAGCCTCAGGTAGTAAATGATGTGTTGCGTTTGTGAAAAAACTGTTAAGCGAAGGGTAAACAAGTAACACACCGAAATTGGTACATACCTATTAAGGTACCTACCAAATATGAAAATATATGTAGTTATACCTACCCCTAACACTCTGTATCCAGCAGGGAAGAACATACAATACGGGGATCGATGTAGGTACGTCAAGCCTCATGGCCGATTTCAGCTGAGCCTCTTTCATTTTTCTATGGAAACGGCTACAGCCTGAGGGGTTTTAAGGAGTCGACGGATTCTATCATACCGGCCGGGCCGCTTTATCTCTTTGCGGCAAGCTTTCGTACTAATCATTTTGGACAACTGCTCTCAAATGCGCGTAGTTACTTTAACCCTCGGAAAGTATCTATATAAGAAAAAAACTGACATGTTACATTTCATAAGTCTTTCTTCAGCTACCCACTACCTTTTATTTTGACACTATTGTTAGGAAAGTTTATTTTTCTATCTACTCCAAGTTAATGGAGATATATGGTTTGGAGGCATTGTTCTATTACTAGGCAGCAGATTTTGCCCTATTTGCTTCCTCTGTTCAGACACATGGGCTTTTTAGTTGTAAGCACGTTTCCTACAACTAGTATAAGCCGAAATTTTTAGTTTTATAATGCCATTAAACGCCTAATTCATACGTTTGTGCCTATTCTGCTGAAACAGAATCATTTTGCTGCCTCACGTCGTTACACCGTTGTCGGTGAAACTATTAAATCAACTGATATCGGGCGTTTAACAATGTATACAAGATTCTTGTACACTGCCCTTTTGTCGTTGAAGCGATAACTACTCTATCTCTGGGTTGGCGTGGGTGTTTTTGAAAGGATGACTCAGATTTCGAATTTAACAGCTTTTAATGAAGTATTGGTTTTGAAACTCTTTTCTAAAGAGATATTGCCGACCAATATATGTATTATCATATAATTATTTCAGCAGTCAGCACAAATTGTAGATACAAATAAACTTTTAAGACGCTTTCTCTTTATCCTTTGAGTTTTAAATACTTGAATGTAATAACTAAAGCCACAATTGTTTGTACCGTATCGTGTGTAGGAGTGTCAGTTATACCGTGAGTGTGTTCGCCAGCCATCAGTACTGAACGAAACAGCGCCATGCACACGGTAAGTGAGGTGACTAAGAATTGTGACTTTAGTAATAACATCATGCGCGTCCGTCGCCCTGGACGAACTGGCTAAGTGTCCAATAACCAATATAATATTAATTGTAGTATTTTAAGTGCCCATTTTACTCAAATATTGTGTTTCTAAGTATTTATTCAGCTAATTTAATTGCCTATTTTGCTCATTTTAGTGACTATAAATCCGCCCCTTATTTATTACACATTTCGTTGTAGATTCAAAGGATATGCAGGAGACTGAAGTGATGGCCAAGTGATAAAGTTTGATATTTAATCGACTTCTCGTTTTTGAGTTACGCTTTTCGTACACAAAGAGAAAAACATACACACAAATGCACACACTCAAACCATACACAAGCATACACAGAAAAACATACAACACCCACTCAAACACACACAAACAGCCAAGTAAACCTGGTATTTCTCGAGAGAAGTAGAATTGGAATTGAAGAATTGCTACAACTGGGATCTGAACCACAGAACCTCGGCTACCAGGCGGGATTTTCATCACAAATGAACTGTATATCTTGAATTTTCTGACAATGTCCTCTGAAGTCCTCTTCGTTCTGAATGACGTTTTCTATATGTTTTGTAAATAGGCAAAATCTTATTGCACAAAAAATGTAGATCACGTTAAAGCACAATTTGTCATACAACTTTTGGCAGTGTGAATCATTTCGGAGATATTCCTTGTTATCGTTTGAATTTTCCAATACCTATAGTTTTCCCAAATAGAACATTGCATTCCTTCTTCTTCTTCTTTTTTTTTTTTTTTTTTTTTTTTTTTTTGTCGTGGACCTATAAAGGGAACGGAAATCAAAGCCATTATGTAGTAACCAGTTTTGAAAGATTTGACTTATCACTTCAGTCTACTGTCCATATTGTGTTATTGTATTGGTGTTGTAAGAAGTAAATATCCACGCGTGGTGTGCGAATGCTTGCTTACCTACTTGGAGAAAACATGATAAGATTACTTTTCGTGAATACCTTGATTTTCTCACCCGGTTTGACCGCATATGTTAACCATTAGTTAGAATATTAGAGTAACATCTATAAGGGCATATATGTAACAAAACCATTTCTACAAATGTTTACGTAAAAGTCCTAACTCCGCGGCACTGCAGTCTTTTCCGGCTCAAGGTGTACCGCCCGCCGCTGCGTAACACACCTCTACTCACTACAGGCGTCGTGAGTGGGGTGCATTACTGAAGGTGGGACGTGGTCAGCGCTCCGGTTCCCTCGCAATCAGGGACCGCTACTTTATAATTAAGTAGTTCAACTGGGCCTTAAGGGACCTAACGATGCTAAGTGCACTCCGGACCAGGTCTCCCCGCGGCGGTACAGGGAATCGAACCCGGGTCTCCCGCTTGTTAAGTAGCTAAGGATACGAGCCCTACAATTGTTTATGAGGTTAAAATGAAGTACATAGAAGAAGAATTGTTTCTAAGAGAGTACAGAAAGCTCATGTGGGTGCAACACATCAGATTTCTCGATTCAGGGGAGTTCAAAACACGTGTTTGTATTCAGTACAAAAATGTTCTAGGTTATGTACAATAATTTATAAATGATATAGAAAAGTAAAGATGATTAATTAAATGATTACTGGATCTTTAGGACATCACCCTGTACCTAACTCTACATTAGGGAGCACATTTTGAAATCTCGTCTCTGCCAGGCTACACTTATTTTTATTTTGGGGAAAGAAATGTTTTTACGGCTCAGTTACTCTTGATGAAAGTTTCATCCCACTTGTGGATTGGGAAGTAAAAGAAGACGGGTTCCTCCTCGGCCCATTGACAAGGATCTGACCCCGTTAAGCGGCTGTGCTGAGGTCGACAACCCCTGACCGTAAAAGGGGTTGTTGGTAGTGTGGGAACCCGGAAGCGCATGTTGTATCCACCCTTCAACACACGCGCAAGCCGGAGGTGGAGAAAGAAATGACAATAATGTTCTTGCTCGCTTTCAACAAGAACCGGAAATAAAATAAATGTAACGAACAGGGTTTAGCGCAGTGCTGGAAACCACGCGTAGTGAAATTTCTTAACCGTTATTAATCCCGTCTCTTAAATATCCATCTGTACCTCGTTCAAGAGGCTTCATTTATACTACCCCCTTGAACGGGATGCACTACCGAAAATATCAGTTTGCAAAAATGTCAGCCAATTTATGTTCGATGTTGCGTTATACAGCCTATCGTATAGACTATCCATTTTGGTTCCCACCTCAAAGCGTAGCGTACTGGCCTAGGTAGCGTGAGGTCATTGGTCTTCAGTAAGCGTTGGAATTCGGTTCAAGTACTCCATTCGTTATCACGAGGCCGGTCCATTCTGCGTCATGCCTTCTGTGCCACACCAACATGAAAACCTACTAATCTTGAGTTCACCGGACATACCAAAAATGAAAACTCGGATGAATACCAGTCTTATCGTTTAAGGTATGCATCTCTTGAAAGTGCAGCGCGAAGATTTTCAAGAAAATCCTTTCCCAAACTGCCTTTTGTGTGCAAATTTTTCGAAATGTTTCATTTTCTCAAAATGGCTCTATTTTTCTTAAAATACATATATTTAGAATATTTACATGCCAAAATGTATATCTTGAGTTATCTGGGAATAGCGTTGAAGTTGTCTTAATTTGGAAGAAGCTTTGTACAGAAAATTCAAAATATAATTTTATTCTTCATGTAACTACCGATCTTAAACACGTGGTATTTTAATAAACATAGTTGAATCCCACTTAGAAAGAATAATATACCATAAACAATTATTATTTGTGTAAAAGGCAGTTTGAAGTGGCGTTCAAGCTACACTTCGGCCCGAGATTATTTATAATCATGACCGGATGTTTACGAAATGTCAGTTATTGTTTGTTTTTTTACCGTGGAAAATATAAGCGAAGCACTGTTTTTGCCATGGTGATTAAAATTATGCAATTCTGGTGGGTCATATAAAGTCATATTTTGACTTTTTTGATATTTTGTCATTTTCTTGTCTTTTTCATATTATTGGCATATTTTCTCTTAAATTGTTGTGCTTTTATATTTCTATTCCAGTTTTGTATATGTGCTTGCAGTCGTCTCAATGTCCGTTTTTTTTTTCACATCTTCTAATTTTTGTCTGTAATATTTCTTACAGTTATCTTTCTTAGAAGTATGTTTCTGTGAATTTGGAGAGTAAGCTGTACAGAAAGAGACAGACGCGTAGGAAGTGAAGTGACAGATGCAAAGAGAGCACGAACAGTTTAGTGTGGTTGTTGTGAGGTGATCTGCCAAGGTCAATTGTTTCCGTAATTTTATTAACATTTTCAGAAATCTAATGGTTCAGTCTATAAGATACCTGACCGTAGCACAGTTGGTAGCGCGCTTGCCCTGGGGCAGAGGACCCGGGTTCGATCCTCGGTACCAGCACGGGGATTTTGCCCCCTCTGGGAGGTCTGGCACGGGGTGCACTCAGCCTCGTTAGGTCCGGGGGGACCAATTGAGGAGCTATTTGATGGAGAGTCAGCGGCCCCACTTCGAGAAACCGCATAACTGGCCGGGAGGGCTCGGGGCTCTGACCACGTCCCACCCTGCAGTACTGCACCCCACCAATGCCGCCTGTGCCGCCAGACTGTGGGCAGTGTATGCAAATAGTAAGCGAAATTTTTAACCTATATTGCTATATTTCCTTATTTGTCACTTTAAAACACTCTGCTTGATGCAATTTTTCTTCAGTTCCACTCGCAGATTTATCGATAAAATGAAAGCTAAGTGTGATTTAATGTTGAAAAAAAATGGAATGTGTTAAACTCACATGGCTTTCATTACTCTTGTACAAGGTATTCTTACAAAAGGTTTCTCCTCTATCTTCTTCACGTTAATGGAGGCAAATATATATAGAAATTACCTTATTATTACAGTTACGGAAAAGTCATTCAGAATGAAGAGAACTTCAGAGGCTAGTTCCAAAATATACAGAGTTGCCAGGTCTACTGATTTTGCAGATTTTTTTTTTTTCCTTTTCTTTTCAAATCTACTGTCCTTTTGCTGAAAACTGAATGCACTTCAAAATCTGCTTTTTATGTATTTTCCATTTTTAAACACTATTTTCCTTAACATCATATAATTCGCTCTTCCGAAGATTTTCAGGCAAGGCATTTCCCTCGTGTATAAAAACAAAAGATAAATAGAATCACCTGTATACATAAACAGTTTTACCACATCTGTTGTTTCTGTGAGTGAGTCATGTGAGTGCAACACATCAGATTTTTCACTAAGTGATCCTCTTCTTACAGTGTTGGAAATGTTAGAACCAGCCAAAATCCAAACAGTTCTGTCAATTGCATCTCGGGTTCCTAATTTGGTGAAAGAGAAGAAATCCAATAAATAGATACAGAATATTTATTTGTTTATTTATTTAACTATTTATCGATTTATTCATTATTATTACTAATGTCATAAGTATGTATGCACTAAGCAAAATTGCCAGTGTGTGTGTGTGTGGGTACAGCATAACTCAAAAACGAAAAGTCGGTTAAAAGCAAAGTTGGTATTTATTTCAAGGATGCGACACAAAGATTTTGAGGAAAATTATCCCACCATAAACCCTAAACATCCTTTATATGGAAAACGTTTTGAAAATTTTTTTCTTAAAAAGGGCTCTAATGATTTTGATTAAAATGCTATATGTTTAAAGATTTTTCAGGAATAAACTTTGTTATGATATATTGTACAAGAGTGAGCAGAAAACGTCACGTGAGCTCACACATGAGATGTGTGTTCGTATCTTGCCTTGTCTAAGTGATAAGAAGTAAGTGAAGAAGTGAAATGAGAGCACCGCGCAGGCTGGGACCATGTGGCAGGGAAGGTCGCTCACCCTGTTTCACCCGGGCGGCGGCTGGCCCGCTACAATTCGGCAAACGTACCCGTGACGTCACCATCTCCACTTCCGCTGACTCTTCCTATGTTTACATCGCTGGCCGTCGACCCCTCTCCTCCTCCGTTTCTATGGCAACTGCGGCATGCCACGCCTCCCTTGTTGCGGTCAAGTGACCAGCGGAAATCGCTTCTTTTTTTAAATCTGCCACCAACAAAAAGAGGCATTAAATGTCGAGCGCAGGACATGTCTTTTTCCTTCCAAGTTTATTTTTACCTTTATATTGCAGGGGTCGTGACAGATTTACATGGGGAGACATTCAATTTACTTAACAGAGAAAACAAACCCACCATCTTGAGATGAAAGGACGTCAGTGGTTACAAAAAGCACCCACTCCCCGTGGTCTACCAACAGGAAGTTCAATATTTCTTGTATATTATATTATTTGTAGTAATACCTCGAGATAGAGTTTCATATGACGACTACTCCACTCAGGCGGCGCCGTGGCCGAGCGGTTAGCGCGCTCGCCTACCACCTAGGCGGCCCGGGTTCGATCCCAGGGACCCGCATGTGGTATTCGTGGTGGACGAAGCGGCGTCTGGGCGGGTTTTCTCCGGGTGCTCCGGTTTCCCCCGCCATCTCATTCCACCGGTGTTCCATCTTCATTCCATGTATCATCAGTGTCACCGCCTGCGGTGCCGTAGTAGTAAAAGCGGGCGTTAAACACTACAACAACTACTCCACTCATACGTGACTTAGTTAAAATCAATCAATCATGTGCATAACAATTTCCAATTTCAACCAATGACAGCCTTCATTCACGAAAAATTTATCACATTTCATTAAAACCGAATTTTAATTATCACCTCCTCCGCCTTTCTTATGCTATGATAGGTTAGAGAATCTAGCTGCACTCTGCTACACATGCGCAGCAGCTTACGTAATTTTGACGCAATAGAGCTGCTAGGTTTAAATATAAAAATGTCTGACTCTCGCAACGCGAACTATCTAAAGCTCAAATGGATGTAATAATTCGAGAAGGGAAATCTCAGAACACAGAATACAATAACAAATATGTTTGGAACCAGTTTAACAAATTTTGTATTGAACGAAGTTATAAATTAACAGCAGATACTCCAACTTCCGACATCGCCAACGTCTTAAAAGATTGGAGCATCGATATGAGAATCTTATAGACGATGCCAATGGACCCTGATGTGTTCCTTTTAAGAGGTTACTGCTTACAATATTGCATTTAAATAACCTTTCATAGACTATATTGTCCTCTAATTCGTGAAATAGTCTTAATAAATGAGCTCGTCTTAATTGTAATTGTGATTTATTTAGTCTTAAGTCCTGCAGACAATGGTATTGTCACAACTAAAATTTCTTACAATGCAATGCTGGTCATACTAAAATACTTACTAAAATTATAAAAAGGATTTAAAATTTACCATTCATAAAACCTATTTTTACTTTCTCTACTACATATAGTAAGTTAGAGGAAGTATTGTATTCCACCAAAAAATTCGATGTCGAGATTTCACCGGAAATATATGTTTTGAGGCCCCCTGAATAAAAAAAAGCATTTTTAGAAAAAGGTCCGTCTGTCTGTCTTGTCATTCTGTAGACAGCATAACTCAAAAACAAAACGTCGGTTAAAAACCAAAATTCGTATTTAAGTTTAATATCTTTCAAGGTTGCAACACGAAGATTTTGAACAAAATTGCTTCACCCTAAATTACCCTTTACATGGAAAATTTTTTCAAAATTCTGTTTTTCTTGAAAATGGTTCTAACGATTTTGATTAAAATGCCATATGTTTGAGATATTTTTATGGCAAATGAAATGTATATCTTGAATTTTCTGGCTATAGCCTATGTAGTCGTACTTAGTCTGAATGACTTTTGCATAACTGGTAAACCGTAAGGGATAGACCAACATCTTGCTGTACAACAAATGTAGATCTTGCTAAAATACACAATTTATGTCTAAATAAATTTTCTTGTAGGGTGAACCATTTCGGAGATATTCCTTGTTATTTGTGCGAGTTTTGGAGAACTTATACTTCTGTCTAATTGAACATTGTTATTCATTTTTAAGCAAAGAGAACGAAATTTTAAAGCTTTAAAATATTTGACTATCACTCAAGACCTATTGGATTCCCATATTTTCCTTGCACCTACAAGGAAATAAATAATAAGATAATTTCTGCAAATGTTTATTTCACCTAACACGAAGAAGATATAGGAATAAGAGTTTGTAAGAATGGTTAGTACAAGAGTAGAGAAAGTCATGTGAGTGCAACACATCAGATTTTTAAAAGTAGGTAGTGATAACCTGTGATATTTTGATGGTATTTTGTTACTTAGTTTTAGGTCCACAATTAAATAACTAGATCCCATCTTATTTACTCTATAAGTTGGGATGTCAAGGTTGTGATTACCTCTTGTGTTATACTTATGCTTGTCACAAATTAATTGTAAATTGTCTTTTTTTTGCGAGGTGTAAACTGTTAAGTCATAGATGTATAAATTAATTATGGTTGGTAACTTTAATTTAATAAAAAGAGGTTTACAATGCTCACGATCTGATTTATTTGTTAAAATTCTTCCAGGCTTTTTGCAAGGTTAAGACGCTAGATATGTTGTTGGAATAACCCCATAGTGTTGAAGCATAACGAATTACAGACTGAAACAAGGCATTTATAGTTATTAAAACAGCAACGGGCCCAGTACTAAACCCTGGGATACTTCATAGCTTACACATACTTTTTCAGATCGTAAGTCATTAATAACAACAAACTCGTAACATTGAAATATCTTAACATTATTTCTCCTTAAACCATAAGACTCAAGTTTTGAAATAATTAAATTGTGATGAATGCAATCAAAACCTTTAGTTAAATCACAGAAAAGTGCATTTGAAATGTGTTTATTTATTTTCATAATTATACATTTCACTTAATAGTAGGTTTATTGCTCTACCTTTTCTAAAACCATACTGGTTGGAACTAAAGTATTCGTTTTATTACCTGATATTTTTGCTGCATCAAATAGGTTATAATGCGGGCATCTAACATGCCTTTATCGTCCGCCATAGCTGGATAGCACTTGTAATTCAGATAAATCGACAGTCACTCGCGGCATTATGGTAATTTTGCGAGCGTGAAGTGTGAGAAAAATGATCTAAAATATGAAAACCTCGGATGGCATTTGTTTATAGTATTCCACGAAATAATTAATTATTCATTTATTTAATACTATGTAATATTAATAGTGATTTAAAAATAAACAACTTACAGTAATATCATACATTTTAATGGAGATTTATCTTCACAGTTGGCACTACAACTAATGCAGTAGGCTGTTAGAACAACAACAACAGTTTTAGCGTTTAATTCAGGGAAATGAGGCATTAGACATATGGTGAATATAAATGAACGAATTTGCATTAGTGCGCCATTCATTAAAGGTGCAAATTTCATTTATTTGACTTCGCCTTTTCAATTAAAATATCAACATGCTCACTAGAATATTCACCAATGTTCTGTCTGCCATTTTTGAACGGCCCGCCAATTGTTTTTACTGCACATGCGTACTTGAGATGTTCAGAAACTTAACAAAAGGAGGTGATATAACCAAAGCGATAATACCACGACCAAGAGGTGATAATCCCGCATGAGTGAGATAGTCATATAAAAAGGGTTTCTGCTATTTTATTACGTCACAATATATCTATTTTAGCTTGGGAATGATTTCAAATTAATCAAGAAATGCATAGTTACACTATGCAGGAAGATCATTTAAGTGTTTATTTGTGGTAACGCGCTCTTGCGTTGGAGAAAACAAAAAAAATAAATCTGAAGTGCTGCAGTGTGTGCGTCACCTTTGACGTAGTGTCCATTCTCTCTCTCTGCCTCTCTCTCCCTCTCTCTTCCCCTCTCTCTCCCTCTCTGTTTCTTTCTGTCGATTTCGGTGGTTCATTTGGTTGGGCGCTGGTCTATTGATCCCAAGGTCGCTAGTTTAAACCTCGCGTAGATCGATGACTTTTAAGTGTGCTTAAAAGCAACAGCCCAATGTTAGTAAATTTGCTGGCATGTAAAAGAACTCCTGCGGGACGAAATTCCGCCACACCAGCGACGCTGATATGATCCAGGTAATTGACAGTATCTTTAACAAAAGAAAGACAAAAAGAGGTTTCCATTCCGTTCACCGATGAAACTACTGTCAGCTGCTTGAGTATTAACTATGAGCATGCGTGGACGGGTGTGAGGATAAACAACATTGACCACTGATCGACCTTCCTGGCCCATGGGTTTTCCAAGGTTTCCGGGTCTCCAGGGAAGGTTACTAAGGATAATTACATCCTCCATTTCACCTCACTTCTTATTTCACTTCAACTTTCAACCTGGTTGGTTACTTCAGGGTTCTAAGTGTTGGCGGGAGTTCCGGCGTGCATGGCAGGTAATTTCCTCTATGTTGAGACATGTTTGAGACAGTAACCAACATATAATACAAAAGGTAGTTTGGGTTAGGGTGATTTTCTTGGACATCCTCGTGTCGCATCTTTGGAACGTACTGAACTTAAATACAACATTGTTGTTTATACCAGATTCAGGTTTTTTTTCCTTCTTTCTTTCTTTCTTTCTTTTTTTTTTTTTTTTTTTTTTTCCTCGATTTACGCTGTTCATAGATCATATGCATTTTTTTACTTTTTTGTGTAGATTCAGCGCGGATACGTATTTCGATGAAATCTACATATCCAGTTTTTGGATGGTATGCAATATTTCTTCTACGTACTAGAGGAAATATTAAGCGACAATGGCTAGATTGGAGCGGGAGTACAGGGGCACCCAAAACGGAGGCGCAGCACCGTAACTGGCCAGAGTAACCCTTTTTGCTCCTAAATGCCCCTGAGAGGGAGGGATGAGTCGGAGACCCAAAGGCGACTAGATCCTGGCTAGAATGTGCGCAAGCCGGTGCCCCTAACTGTTTCAGATAAAACACATCCGGACGACGGCTACACCTGTCCACAAGCCCTGAGCCTCTCGGGCGCTACTAAAGTCCAACGATGTCCCCAAAAAGCGGGTCCGTTAGTAATCTACCGACACCTGAGAAACACCTTTCCAAAGCGGATATTCACCGCTCAGCCACACACACCGAATGCCCTCGTCTGCTCCTTCAACCCTGAAATAGGTGGGCAGAAAATTCATGATAGAAGGGAAACCATCCCAGCATACACTACTGATAGAGTGGATGTCCCAATGGGAATCGAAATTGGACCTCCCATATGAAAGCCTGACAGATTACCGAGGAGCCATCTCACTCGGTTATTGGTTATATAATGGCATGTAAGTAGGTACATATAAAACATCAAATTTTTCGTGATTCAGAGGCCCAAAGTGCATAATCGTAACCAATTTTGGAGTCACGTGTTTTGGAGATCAACAGGAATCAAATGGAATTTTCCACTGTTCACTATGTTTACGAAAAACGCAAGTTTGCGAAAGAGTTTTTGGCAAAGTATACTAGACCAAAACCTTGGTCATCACCACAGATTCAGAACATTTATTTTCAGGCTAAGCGTAGGATCAGCTGAGTTTGTCAACACGTTTTCTATTTTTATGCCTGCCTTTTGTTAGTCATCTATAAAGCACATGTCTATATGGGAACCACATATGGTAAAATATTCTAAACTGATACTTTCGGATTATCTAACTGTTATTGAGTATCCAAACAGAAAGGGGGGGGGGGTAGTCTCTAGAGTATTATCTCCTCTCTGTCAACTACACTAAGTAAACATCAAGTAGGTATCTATGTAAGGAATAACTATTCCCAGTTTTCTAGTGTGATAAAGAACATGAAATTAAATATTTTCTCTTAAGGTAATCTGATACCGATTTTCGTTGAAAGAAAAATCTTTTTTAATCTTTTCTTTATTCTCAGTTCGGGACACTTGCCCTTAGTGACAGTGGCACTTAGCGACACTTGTACCCAGCCACCCTTATACCTGGGTAAAGTCTGGTTCCTCGCTAATTATGTACCTTGCTACCTGCCCAAGGACAACACTCAATTAGGGGCACTGAACCACCCTGAATTTGATATTCTTTCTCCATTGCTAGGTAAATTAATTCTGGATATAATTATTGTTGTTGTTATTGTTGTTAATCAAGCGACACTTAGCCAGGGGACACTGCGTGAAGGTGGTCTCTTTACGTTCCCCATGTTTTTCCCCTTCATTCCATTTCCTTTCATCTTTAAACTGTATTAGGAATAAATTTTTCCAGTGGAAATAGTTCATTTTAATATTTTTATTAGGGGTATATTTTTTGTTCCAGTAGAACGATCAACTTTTTATACATTATTTACACCCTGTCATGCTTTGTCCTTCAACAATAAATATATACTGATGTATTTTTATACGTATGCCATTACTTTAGGCAATGCATAGAATATTTTCATTTTCCTCCAACTTTATTTGGTTGCATTTTCTTGCTGATTTTTTCCGCTTTTCCCCCGTCAAGATTGAGACGTTTTCTGCTACATGTATGAATATGGTATCGGCATCTTTTCGAAGCTTGCTAGCTTCGATGAACTCCATAAACTCAGATGTGAGGACAACTTAGACAACTTAACGAAAATAAAATTCAGTCTACCTCGGTTGAACTATCAAACCCAGCTTCAGGTAACAACAGGAGTGACTTCCTCAACTACGCTCGACCCAAGCATTGATAGTTCCCCAGAATTGCAGCGCAACTGTCACCAAGTGCAAGTGTCACCGACTCTTTATTCTCCGTCTTTCGAATTCCATCTTTTAAATGTTACATAATATATGAATGTACATTTTTTGAATATGATATTTTTTATTTTGATGCCAATGCTATGCAGCAGGACTGCATTGATGTTTTGACTATAAACCTCACTTCCCGTAAGTTTATTCTTTATGTATCGATTTCTTTTCCCAAGTGCATTCATATATTATGTAACATTACACTTAACCTGACGAAAGTTTTAGGGACTCGTTTATGTGAATTCTTTCTCCACACTGAAACAATAGTATTATTTCTCAGTAACTAACTACCCTTAATAAATATTGTCGCTCGAGCATGTACAGAGGGCATATATGAATCTACTATAAAAATTAGCTATATATGTAGTTTCAATAGCTTAAGAGAAAAATAACAGTTTAAAACAAATAATTTAACATTTAGAAGCTAGGAGATTCCAGGCTGCCTTAGTGAAGTAATCTCCGCGAATGCTTCATTATTAAGTTATTAGTAAATTGGTATAAAGGAAATAACCAAAAAGTTCAAGAATTGAAAATCATGTCTCATATCTGTCCAGTAAATTTAGGTTCACGAGCGGGAGATTGCGGTTCGATTCCCGATACCTACCTGGTCCGGGGTGCATTAAGCCTCATAAGGTCCCTATGGGGTCATTTGAGGAGCTACTGATTGAGAAATAGTGGTCCCTGGTTGTGAAGACCGCGTATACCAGCCAGAAGGGATCTGGACGCTGACCATGTCCCAGCCCTCCAACACTGCACCCCCTTCATGACGCCTGTGATGGGCTGAGATGGGGACGCGGCCCTGTCAGAAGAAGATAGAGGCATAAGAGATTGTAAGAATGTTTAGTTCAAGAGTAGAAAAGCTCTACTCTTTTGTGAATGCAACACATCCGATTTTTTCTATTTAATTCTTCTTATATCTATAGTGGAATCTGTAAATGTGTAATGACAATTTTTATCTCAATTAATAAAAATTGAATGGAGAAAGTCACTTGTGATTTTTGTGTTCCTGTTTAGTGGAAATAAACTCGAGGATTAACGTAATTATTGAACGCAAAGAAGCAAATGAATGTGTGGCAGATGTTTGTTTTTGTGCGTGTGCAAAAGTTGCACGTGATTTGACAAGTGGAGTTCAATGAACGCTCAGTGAGCGCCCTCTCTGTCCCACGCCAGCCACCCGTTGTTGGTTCGATCCGGACGAACGAAATCCCAGGCCAGAAGATGCGCGATGACTAGCGGGAAAGGGAACAAAAGTGACATTCGATACAGGGGATAGCAGGAAAAGGCAGGAGGTAGTATCAAAAAGCACAGCCAGCGCTACCTGCGTTCTCTGCATGTTGTGTCGCAACACCTCAAAGTTGTCGCAAAATTTCAATTGAATTGTTATTTATGGACGTTCTTGAACTGCTACTGTTCTGAGAGTCCCATTCTATGTTACCTCTTTATCAGACTTGGGTTCTCTTACATGCCGTAAATCTACGACACGGGCCCACCAGTCTACTTCCCTTCCAAAGGAAGCCTTGCTAGGAATTTACACTCTGAAAAATCCATTGTCCTCCGCTAGGTTTCAACCCACAACCTAGGGAATCAGAGGCTGGCATGTTGCCCTCTAGTCCACGGAAGGCGGCGCATAAGGGGTCATTTGTTTTGTAAATGTACAGCATTTAGGGGTGTAAGTGCAGATATTTTGATAATTGGCAGCTTAGCATGTGTTGTGTGTTACTTGTGTTTTTCTTCTTCTAAGTTTTCTCAAACAGCAATCAAATAGTTTACTACCTGATGCTTTTGCATGGTTCTAACTGTGCCTCAAACGAACAACGCCTGTGAGATAGACTATCAATTTGCTTCACAACTCAATGTGCGACTTACTTGCCTAGATAATGTGAGGTCATTGGCTTTGCAAAAAGCATTCGAACTCAGTTCGACTCAGTATTCATATCGCGTTACAGTATTC
>CM060970.1:20686098-20968598 GCA_030765045.1 Tenodera sinensis
ATTCGATTCCTCTTTCACTAACCTCGGGGTGTTCGCGGCCTTACCTGGTTCGTAAGCGACATTATACCGAGCGAGAAGGATCCCGGGTAACGGCGAAGCCCGCATTCGGCAGGTCTAGGATTCGATTCCTCTTGCACTAACCTCGGGGGTGTTCGCGGTCTTATCTGGTTCGTAAGCGACATTATACCGAGCGAGAAGGATCCCGGGTAACGGCGAAGCCCGCATTCGGCAGGTCTAGGATTCGATTCCTCTTGCACTAACCTCGGGGGTGTTCGCGGCCTTACCTGGTTCGTAAGCGACATTATACCGAGCGAGAAGGATCCCGGGTAACGGCGAAGCCCGCATTCGGCAGGTCTAGGATTCGATTCCTCTTTCACTAACCTCGGGGGTGTTCGCGGTCTTATCTGGTTCGTAAGCGACATTATACCGAGCGAGAAGGATCCCGGGTAACGGCGGAGCCCGCATTCGGCAGGTCTAGGATTCGATTCCTCTTGCACTAACCTCGGGGGTGTTTGCGGTCTTATCTGGTTCGTAAGCGACATTATACCGAGCGAGAAGGATCCCGGGTAACGGCGGAGCCCGCATTCGGCAGGTCTAGGATTCGATTCCTCTTGCACTAACCTCGGGGGTGTTCGCGGTCTTATCTGGTTCGTAAGCGACATTATACCGAGCGAGAAGGATCCCGGGTAATGGCGGAGCCCGCATATCATTGCACGAGTACAGTGCCAGCACAAAACACACTACCTACAGCGCACAGTGTCTCTCGAATGTGTTCAGGAATTTGGAAGTGAATATTTTACTGAAAATGGTGACAACGTTGAATGTAAGTTATGCAAAACCTTTATCTTCAACATTCCTGCATCGACTGTACCTTGTCTCCTGTGTGTTGTGATCATGTGACAGACTGACCCCTCCCCCTTGCTATAGTCCAAACCCCGCAACCTTCTGTTTCCTGTATGAAGGTTCGGTCTGTACTTACAATAGTCTACGGTAGCTTTACACCTCTATGCAAGCCTCATTTCTCTAAGGTGACTTCGAAACTGTTCACATCCACCCCTTCCACTCATCTTTCGCTAGTCCTCTGCCATAGACATTTGTATAAGCTCATTTCAAAGTAGTGACATCATAACCAAACGATTGACTGGCGCGAAAGGCCGAATAAATCTGAAGACCCAGTATAATACCATTAAATATTCTTGCCTCTAAATTTTCTGTCATTTCATTTCCTTATATTTCAAGGTCGAAGGATCAGGCGGCTGGGTGGCGGATGAGGTTTATGGAGGTGAACTTTTCTTTGAGGAACTGTCTGCCCTGGCTCTCCGTGTCACACTTTCCTCCTGATAGCCCTTCATGTCCACTTTAAATGCCAGAATTGTCTCGGATTTACTGATAGCTGCAACCGTCGCCGCTAGTTAACCCTTACAGCACGCTTATTACAAACACGGGTAATATTCTAAGGATCGTTCATAATACTTTAACAAGAAGAAACTTTGAGATCAGAGGATGACGACAAAACTGCAAAACGAAGAATTATGGCAGACACAAAATTTAATGGCAGCTGTAGCTGACCACTTCATACTTAGATTACTCTCTTTCCTGTTGCGCAAATTAATTTTATGGGCGTAAATGCTACTTATATGACCGGCTTTATTGCATGATTGCACAGCGTGTTTAACTATACAATACAGGAAGGCTGGATATTGTGTTGACCAGCTCCTCCTGCCACCCGCCATTAAATTTTGTGTCTTCTATAATATTTATTCACTTTTAAATTCTTCAGCTCTGTTTTTCATATTCGTTCTTATTATTTTTTCATTTTATAATAATTCACAAGAACTCGCAAAAAGAACAACAAACATTCACTGCCATCATGATTCTTGTAGTGCATTAATCAGTGACGTAACAATCAGCGACAAATGACCAAGTAAGTCTATATAACATTGATGTAAGATTTGGCAACCATGCAGGGCCGTTGCAATAATCATGTCGAAAACCGAATGCCCTAAAAGTGCCAAAAATCATTGATAAAGTAGGAAGCTGTAATTAAGTTTGACACCTATATTGCTGTGTGGGTAATCTACAAGCAAATATAGGTAGATGTACCCGTCTATTAGAACAGGGAGTGGGTACACGAGGAGTAAAAGCCCATGTTCCCACTAGCTACCTATACCTAGCTATTCGTTGGAAGCAATCTGCGGTTGAAACTAGGGCCCTTGCTTCGTGCAAAAGTTAGAAGGCTATGAACTTAGCCGCCGCGCCCCGCCCCGCCCCCCTCTCTCTATAAAGGTGAACACATGGCAGTGAAATCGGTACGAGCAACAAACAAGGTTGCCGAGTTGTGTAACCGTGTATTTTCGTTGTATAGTTGCGCCCATTGCATACACTTTCTATGCGAACCTTGAACTGCGATCAGTGAAACCGCAAACAAAGTCTAGTGCCGATCATTTCGAGTTAGTTCCTTTTGATTAGAGTCAGGTTTTGCTCACGGCTATGTAGTAAACTTGGAGCAACTACGTGATCCGAGCAAATGATTCACTCAATCTTCATAACAGAACCAAACTGCTTATTTACTATATTTAAAAGAAGACTAAATGGCGATTCAATTAATTCATTACCAAAATAACTTCTTAGTTTTAGTAGAGGACGTATTGTGTTCCTCCCAAAAATTCGATATCGAGATTTCACCTTTTACTGTCTTGGGATTCCTGAGTAATAAAAAATAATTTAAAAAAATAAAGCATGTTTAGAATAAGCGTGCGCGCGTGCGTCTTTAACAGTATTACTAAAACGAAAAGTCGATTCAAAAACCAAAGTTCACCATCTTTAAAGGATGGAAAAGAAGATTTGAAAGAAAATCCATACCCCAAGCTACCTTTTATATTTAAAAAACATTGCAAAACTTATATTTTCTAAAAAAAAAATATGCATATACATGATAAAATGCATATCTTGAATTTGCTTGAATAGTTTGTGAGGTTTTCTTCATTCTGAAATAGTTTTGTATAACGTTATAATTGATAGGTAAACATTAAGAGATAGATAACATCGTACTACACGCAAATTTAGATTTATTTAATGCGCACAATTTATTTCAAATCATGTTTTTGTGGCAACACCCACTCCAAGATATTTGTTATTATTGATTATTTTGTCATCGTTTTAAACTGCTGTCGCTATTTAGTAGTTTCTCACGATGTCATGCATATAGCGATATCTCAATATCGATTCTATTTCCTTTTTCCACTTGTTTCTACGCCGAAGTCTGTAAAGAAGCTAGTTTCTAAAAAAGTTTCTCTATTAACATGAAGTAGCTAGAAAAAATAAGCTTTGGACGAATTAGATTGTTGAAGCTATATAAAATACCCGATTAGTGTGTAGAGAAAGTTATGTGATTGTAAGATCAGGATTCTCATCCCACCCCAGCTTCTTTTGCTCTATGACAAAAGTTTGTTACCCTAAATGAACATTTAAATGATGGAAGTAAGCACTTCTTACTCAGTAACTTAATGGTTAGAGCAGCCATACGTCAAGCGGAAGGTTTGTGGTTCAAATACCGGCTGTGGCATTGAATTTTTCAGTTGCGATTGTATATATTGCTAACTTTGAAATCATCTCGGTGTAAAATATAGCATGAATAACACGCGTTTAGAAGAATCGCCTTTTTATGGATACCATAGTAGAATATCTGATGTGCTGAACTCACATGACTTTGTGTACCTCTTCTTCAACAAACACTCTTAAGAAAGATTGTTCTATCTCCTTAATGTTAGTCGAGATAAACATTTGCTAATTTTCTTGTAGGTGCAAGGGGAATATCTACAGTAGGTTTAATTGATAGTCTAATGTTTGAAAGCTGCTCGATGTGATAGCTTTGAAATTCCGTTCTCTTTGCGTGACCAAGAGATAAATAAATGAATAATGGAAAAGAATAAGAAAATTCATATCATTAACAAGGAATATATCCAAGATGGTTCACTCCACAAAAAACCAAAGCGACAAAAAAGACTAGTTGACAAACGCTTGTTTGTATAGTAAGGTGTTGTCTATCTCTTACGGTTTACCAGTTATTTAAACGTAATCCAGAATGAAGACCACTTTTGAGGACATTTCCAGAAAATTCAAGATACACATTTCTTTTGTGCTAGAAGAAAGTAATATAGAACGTAGATATGTGAATTTGTAAGAGATACAGAAAGTACTGTGAGTGTTACACATCATTTTAATCGAGATACTCCTCCGTGGTAGACCCAAGGTCGATTAAAATCTAAATTCATAAACAAACTTTCATTTCTTGGAAATTAAGAAAGTGGCAAACGGTTGCGCCTACGCTGAACTGATCTTTGCATTCGTATCACGTCTCTAGCAATAACGCCTTTCACTGCGAGTCTTGCTGCAGGGATCGATAGTGCGAGAGTATCGAGAAACTATCCGGATCGAAGTGCAGTTTCAAGTTTAGTTCACAACACCTCTGTGCCTCTTCAAGTATAACATACGGATTATGTATTTATTAGCAGCGTGGCCAGATTGATCGATTTGTAGCCTTTGCGCTATTTATAATGGCAGTTTGTGAGGGATTTTAAAATAAAAGTCGACTGTTGCCATTATTTCTTGCGACCATACTCTATTTTCATATTTCTGTTGTTAGCGTTATTGAAATCAATGTAATGTAAACATTCAACTAAACTACTAATAAACGTAACTTTCTCCACTCATTCTTGTAAAAATATTCTGAAAGTGGGCTTTCTTCTATCTACTTCATGTTAATCGAGATAGACGTTTGAAGAAATTGTCTTATTACACATTTGCTCATAGGTTTAATGGGAATATAGCAGGCTTAAGCGGTAGTAAAATCTTTTCCGACCTTGTCGCTATGTCATGGCTTTGATATGCTATTCTCTTTGCTCGCCAGTGCATTTAAAAACCAAATGACGGCTTCCTACTCGAGAAAAGCACTAGTACTGGAAAATGCATCACCATAATCATCATTAACCTTCAAGATAGGCCGGTTTCGGCTGAGAAGGGATTTTCCCAGCGTCTCCTAGGTCTTCCAACTTGTCTACTACCAACTGGTTTGTGCTGAAAGGCCCGTTTGTTAAGTCTTTCTTCAGGCATTCGAGAGATATGATCTTGCCATTTCATTTTACACGCCCTAATTTTGTCGTTTAAATTAAATATTTTTTGTTCCTCTCTTCGAAGCAGATCACTCATGGTCTAAACCTTGTTTGTAATGATGATAATAAGAAACTAAACGAAAATTGGCCTAAAGGTTTAAACATGATCATCCATTTCAATGTTCATTATGCAATCTAGGGCTTGGCATTATAATAATTATGTGTGACAAGGAAGAGGGAATAAGGAGATGCAGGGAATGGCGATATTGGACTGTAGTAGTGCCTTGGCTTATTAGCAATCTGACCACCTTGGTTATTAACATGGCAGTTAATTATCTGCGACTGTACTAACCGTCCTCAGTTTACATCCAACTGTGATTGATAATAATAGCATAAGGTTTCCTAATGAACACGAGCCGATACTTCGTAACATTTTATTGTGGGGATAAATAAAGAAATGTGGTTCATTTACGTCTGTAGAGGACAATCTGGACAAACACACAACCTCTGCAGTGTTACATTCACATGACTTTCGCTGTCCACTATCGTTTATTGGGCGCCCAAATGACCTCGTTGTCGACAGTCCCTTAAACCCCACACACATCTTTGAAATTCATTCCATACTCTGCATGAAATCACGTGAAACAAACACTGAGGCTTAGCACTTAAAAATGAACTATACTGGAAAATTCAAACCAGTAGTAACGAATACCTCGGAATACAGTTGTCATAAAAATAATTATTCGACACACAATATGTGTTTTAAGGTCTACATTTATCGTATAGGAAGTTTTTACCTTTTCTGCTACTTACCTAATATAAGTAGAAAACATACTGTATTTCACCCACAAATTTTATACCCAAATTTTACAAGAAATGCAGGTTTTGAGACTTCTCTAGTCCTCCGTGGTATTGAAGAGCATCTATACATAAAAACTATCTGTGTGTGTGTGTCTGTGTGTGTGTGTGTGTGTGTGTGTGTGTGTGTGTGTGTGTGTGTGTGTGTGTGTGTGTGTGTGTGTGTGTGTGTGTGTGTGTGTGTGTGTGTGTGTGAAAAGCATGATACAAAAATGAAAACTCCGTTGAATAGCAAGCTTGCTATGTAAAGCGTTTTCCAAGATACGACGCGTACATTTTAAATACAATCCCTGGCACCTATTCCTTATTTTCGATAGTCCTAAAGAAGAATAGAGAAAGTATTTTGTGGGCATAAAAGGTTTTCTTGTTCTTCAGATGTTTTAAAACGTGTTTCCGAGGAAATTTCAATGTCGAACTTTTTGGATAGAATGCTGTGCTTGTTGTTCCGTGGTTGAGAAAGGGAAAAAGGTGTAATTCCCACAATAATTGTATGTGTATAAATTTGGAAATAAGTAATCAGTAGTTCTAGCATAATAATGATAAACCTAAGAGGTAGTTCAATCTAATTCGGTAACCACAAAATGATACTTCGCCAAGGTTTGCTTTTAATACCTTTCTATACTGCCTGAAAGTTTCTCTCTGATGTTTAAGTTGACCTGTCGATGTATACAATATCTGCAACAGCTTTTTATAAATAATAGTGCAGTTGTTAGCTCTACGTAATGATGCAAATCAATTATTTTACTCTTCTCTCTGAAATACGACTTTTCAGGCTCTGGATCCAAAAACAGACATTTCTAGAAAAAAAAAAAAAAAAAAAAAAAAAACAGTGTGTGAAAACGCTATAGTTCAAAGGCGAAATCTTCGATAAATACCAAACTCAGTGTTTTGTTTGGGATCTTTCAATGAGGCGCCTAATTAATCCCGCAGCGCGACAGTTCTTTCCGGGTCTCTGCTCACTATAGGGTGCAGTACTGGAGGGTGGGATATGACCAGCGCCCTGGTCCTTGCTGGTCAGTTTATACGGTCTTCGCAACCACAGGCAGTAGGTCCTCAGGGATTCAATGAGGCTAAGTGCACCCCGGACCAGGTTTCCCAGCGCAAGATCCCCCACACCGGTACGGAATCAGACCCGCGTCTTCCACTTAGTAAGCAACAGAGCTACCACCACGCTAAAAAAATGCAATGTTTTATTTTATCAAAAATCACTCTAACGATTTTGATTAAAATAATATTAAGATAGTTATACAACAAATAAAATATCTTGAATATTCTGGAAACACCTAGTAATGCCCTGTTCTTTCGGAGACAATGTGTACATTTTTGCATAACTGGTAAACATTAAGAAATACACAGAAAAGCAGTATTGATTGGATTTCTTCTAACTCCTATCTTTAACAAAAAGTGTAATGTAATTATTTTTGCTCAAGTTTATTTCAATTAACATGAAGTAAAAAGAAAAAAGTTTTTGCAGGAATAGTTTGTAGAATCTATGTGATAATAAATGATAATGGATAGAGAAATTCATATGAGTATGTCACAAGATGTTTCATTCATGTATGTATATACACATCCGTGACTTGTTTGCCCTAGTTTGTTGCATCCTTGCTTCTGTTTCGTGGTTTTCTTTTCGTGCTTCCCTTAGGCGTTGTTGTTACGCATGTAGTTGTGTTCCTTTGTGCGCCGTTTTTTATTTCTAATATTTCCATCTGAACTTTAAAACGTTTCTCTTCTGTGGTTTAACATACAATAATGTTAACTTTCACTGCGAAGAATATACGCAGGCATTAGCATAGTTTACTCATTATTTACGTTCAAAGAAATAGCTCAAAAGAGGTAAATTACCTACGTTTCGTTCCATTGTAAAGAAGGAGAGAGTCAGGCAATATCTTTCATTGCGTTATTGTTATACCTACTCTTCATATTTCAGTAACAGTTATTCAAAATGTTAAAACGAACTGTAAGGTAGGCGTGTGCATTTGTTGAAAAAGAAGCAACATACTTGTGTACATCAGACCTGGGGAGGGGAGCTTGCTCTCATCGGAGCGCAAACATTGCCACCCCTTCCTCACCTACTTAATGCCCCGTTGTGTAGATGTTCATCTGTTTATACCAGAAGAGAAGAAC
Source organism: Tenodera sinensis (assembly GCA_030765045.1). NCBI lineage: Eukaryota > Metazoa > Arthropoda > Insecta > Mantodea > Mantidae > Tenodera > Tenodera sinensis. The sequence continues at coordinate 20,694,195 of CM060970.1, forward strand.
TAAAACAGCGGGACGAAACCGGCGACGCTGATGTCATCCTGGAAATGGACAGCGTCTTCAAACAATAAAATAATTTAATTTTTCCGCCTCAGGTGTCGTGAGTGGGGTGTATACTGGAGGTTGGGACGTGGTCAGCACCCCGCTCCCTGCGGTCTTCACAACCAGGGAAGTAGCTCATCACCATCAGGGACATGAGAAAATGGCCACCCAGATCCCGGGTAGGCAGCTGCGCTACCACTGCACCAAGGAGACCACCTGTATTATATAATTAGCTCGTTTCTAAGCATCTCATAAACAGCAATTTTCTGGTAAACCGCAAAAACGTTTATTGAACCGCGTATAATTGAAATGACATAATGACATTGGTTCCCGGTATGCGCTTTTACTCAAATAGGGGAGAGATTGCTAATTAATTGACTGTTCTTTCACACATACCGTGTGTGGGATAAAGTTGAAAAGGTAGAATCACACTCACAAATTCAATATTATAGCTATTGGTCTCGGCAGCTCAAATCGAGTCACCAGGCCAACATACTGCTGCGACATTAAAATGTGTGTTAGTCGGCGAATTTAATGAGCTCTGAGGTTTCTGTGTACTGAGTTTATGTTTATTTTTGAGGGGGGGGGGGACGGTGAAGGATATACTAGTTTTACAGAATTCATTTATTGCATGTTGTTATTAGACTATATCACATATAGAGGTGTTAAATTATCATATACGTATTATCACCTGAGCATTCTTTTGTTTTGTACAAATTATCACGAGTTCATTCTTTTGATTGGTCAAAGTCGCCAACTATATCCCATAAATCTCTGAAAAAACTATTTCACTTTATAGTCGATTAACAGTCAAAATAGCACTCCATTTGAATTTGGCAGCTAAGGAGACGCCCTAGAGATTATATAGTTTTTAACAATTGTTTTAATAATTAACGTGTTTTTCCAGAAGAAACGTTATTTGTTAATGTTAAAAATAAAGTGCGATTTATTTGAAATGAACTGGCTTTCTGTTATAACAAGAGAAGCTCGAAATGATGTCATTCTTGCGTGTCGTTTTACTCAGTTCAGGAGTCGGCAATTTGGTCATCGCGATTGCACGAATTGTGACATCAGGGAACGCAACCCGGCATCCACATGATGCACGGTTCGAAGGAGCGCGTTTGATAGTCGCAGTGGCGATATAAAGGAACTTCTCTAACACATGTTTGATTTTATACGTGCTTGATGCATGTACACAGACTGAGAGGACTGTAACATGTGTTTCTGATTAATGTATTCTTCACTTCATTGGGAGCGTTACGGTTTCGCATACATGTAACTGTGGTTTTACACCTTTTTCTTCACTAGACTACGAAACTTCATTGAATATTTAAACTTTACTGCTACATTTGCGGACAAAGATTGGTTTTATGAGATAATTTTAAAATGCCTTAAGATTTCATACTTATGACTTGGTTGTAGTCTTTCTCACAATGTTCGTAATGTCGTGTAGTGTTTGACTTGTAAACTCCAATCAAAACTTTCAAACACAACAGGCATTTTACATTTTCAACCATAGCAAAAATATTGTTCTTCCCATTCTTCTTGGAACAGGGAGGTTCCTTTGGCGTTTCGTGGTTTCGAAAGATGCATGTCTATCGATGCGCTGTCCGCCACTGCTTGAATGTCTACAGTTTTCGAAGCTTAGGGCCGTTGGGCAGATGCGGTAGGTCACGCAAGGGTCAAGCGTGCGCAACTCCCGCGCCTTTAACGGTCACGAATCAGGCATCCTCTATTCTGCTAATTCGCAATTACTTTCACGTGTCCTTAGAAAGTTAAATATGCATTCAATAATAGAACATGTAGGTATGTATGTATGTGGTTCATATCCTTGCGTTTCAGTTTCCTTTCATTACATTGAACTTTTCTTGGATTTTTTCTTTCTTGTTGCTTTCTCTAGTTCGACATCCGTTTCGATGGACCTATCGCCAGCTTGTTAATCTTCTTTTTGCTGTTTACCCTCCACGCATGGGACACATGCGAGAGAGCACCTGTGGGAAACTGGAGAAATAGTAGAAAAACCGCCCAAACGCCACTTTGTCCATCATAAATCTAACATATGGTCCCCTGGGATCGAACTCGGTGCGAACGGTCTAACCACTCGGTCATGGGGCCGTCCCGCTACTATCTGCCCTCCAGAAGAAGGCGACCAGGGTGTGAGGTATGAGAGGAGACTGGATCTCTTAATCTGCTCATACGAAATGTCTATAAGTGACAGTGTTGCCAACTCTGGCGACTTGCCGCTAGATCTGATGAAGTCATATAGCGAGAGAGAAATTTAAATATAGTGATTAGGGAGCTTTCTGATGATTTTAGATGACACAGAGACAGTTCTGGAGGAAGAATCGAATTTTTGGCTTGATATATTTGCTAGCTGGGGAATAATTGGGTTTTTAAATATCAAATAAAATAAATACAGTGTAAAAGTTATTTTCCTTGAGAAGGATTGCAGTTGTTTTACTTGATATAGAGAACGAGCGCCGTAACTCAAATCTTACAAAACACCAGAGCACTGGCAGCGTAGTGGAGTTGTGATTACTACAAGTAGATTGTTACAAAGATGTGGCAGTATGATGGAAACTAAATCGTGATAGATACAAAGCTAGTGCAATATTCGTCTATAGATATACCAGGAAAAACCTAAGTTCAGATTGGGCGGGCGACGGAGATTGAACTCGGGACGTCCCTAATGCCCTATACGTTACCATGGAGTCATTCCGCTCTGTTGTTTGCCGTTTGGTCGTATAAATATCTAAAACGTTGTTAATCATGCTGCCATGCCCGTTATTTGGTCAATATATCCCGTTGAGTGAAGTGGTTTATAACAAATAATTCTGTGAAAGTCACCACGGAAAGAAGGCATGACTAATATCGCGAATTTCAGCCTCTCCAAATGAATTCTCTGTGTACACTTGGATGACCACAGAATAACTTAAGGTTAAGGAAATCTTCCCATTGTGCTAAGCACTACCGCCAAGGCCAGATATGTCACCATATTCAATGGACGCTTGGTTACGGCTTTGCGTTCACTGTAAAATGGAATCGGAAACAATAGCATGGCCTCTACTGTGGTGAATCGTTATGGTGCCCCCACCGAGACTCGACCCCGGCCGGCCGGCCGGCCGGTTAAGTGAAAGTGCACACTAACCTTGACATATATGCTGCTGCTACTACTACTACTACTACTGCTACTACTGCATAGAGACTAGTTTAAGATCCACCTCAAGACAAGTGCAGTTTTACCTGTGTACGTGCCCTTGGGTAGACTATTTGCACTACTGTATAAATATCACACATACGATTTACGAAAAGGGGGAGACATATACAGGGTGTTACCTGCAGATTTGTGTCGTCTTCAGTGGTCTAGGATAATACACTTCCTATCTACAACACACACTAGCCTGGCCTAATAGCTCAGTCGGGAGAGCACCTGCCTGCTGTGCAAGGGGTCTCGGATTCGATTTCCGGCTGAGAGGGTGTGAATTTTTCTTCCACTAGGATTATTCCCCATCCTACATAGAGTCTGGAAGTGTGTGCGTGTGTGTGTGTCACATTTTTATAGAGAAAGAAATGATACACGAACTTTAAATATCTTTAATTTTGTGCTACGTTTAGCCTTGCACTTCCAATGCATATGTGTAACTTTAGTTCGAATGTTTCTGCAAGGACTCAGATTACCTGGGTCAAGAGTCAGGCATTGAAGTGTGAACAGGTGGAAGAAAAACGGATAGTCTATACTGATGGGGGTTGTTCAGTTCATGGCGCAGTTTAGACCGTGCAGAAAACAATAGGTAGTGCTTAATCTTACAAGTCAATAACTAACATCACAGGGCGGTGGAATCTACGCTCCCTCGAGTTTTCTGAGACTGCTAGGTATCTCTGGACTTAGGCAGGACTAGTCGTTATCGTTCGAATTGTTAGGAACCCGCCCTTTGGGTGTCCCCTTCATTCCTTCCTCACAAGGGCCACGTAGGAAGGGAAATGGTCCCACTGTGGCATACTTGTGGTACTATGATCCATTTGTTGGAGATCCCTCCATCTACCGGTGACACCTACGAATCTATGACAAGCTTTAGTGGAGGTGAACTGAGAAGAAACGACAGCAGATAACTACTCCCAACTGGCGGTTTATACAACTGGCCCCCCTCTCACCTTGCGGGGTTACATAACCCCTGGGGACCGGGACTCGGAGATTTCCACAGATCCGGAGGACGAGGATTTACAGGGAGCAAATTCCTTGCCATGCAGCGCCGGCACTGAGAAGCCTGAAACAGCTAAGCAGGATAAAAGGTGAAGTGAAATGAGAATGGAGATGAAATAGAGGGGTAGGAAATTGGGGAATGTAATTAGCGACCCGCGAAAAAAAACCAAAAGACCGGCCCCGAGAATCGAACCCATGACTTCTCCAATGTGGGCTACAATCACTACCGTCATCCCCTTTGGTCCTGCTGAAGCCTAACTGCTTTTAAACAAAATTTGCGAAGACGTTTGAGATTTAACCAACTTTTCATTTCCGATTTGCTTTGTTCTCACACACACACACACACACACACACACACACACACACACACACACACACACACACACACACACACACACACACACACACACGTGCGCGCGCACCTTTTATGTGGTAGAGAAAGTAACAATCCATAGTGAGCTGGTACCGCGTATTGTTTTTGTGACATTACTCTTGTATATTTCCTCTTTTGTTTTTCTCCTTTCTTTGTTTCTCGGGCTTTATCATTTTAGCATAAGATTCTTTTCACTCAGGTTGCGGTTTCCACATTAACAACAGCTGCGGTTTCGCTCCGTAAAGCATTATTGCCACTCTATGAAACCTTTCAAGAAATATGCGATCAGTGTGTAATCCGATAGCTGACATTCTGTGTGAAAATAAGAAAGTGAAAGTGAACTTTCTGGCACTAAAACGTGGTCAGCAGCTTATGGAAGTATTCTTTTTTCCTTTCTTTCCTTTCCACACTGCCATAACGTTTTGAAAGTGAGAGTAATTCGTCTTGAGAACGACATAAACAAAAAGCTACTGCTGTTGTTAAAACACATTAATCAAATATTTGTGTATTAACAATTTCCTAGATATTCGCTGTTATTGGTTTGCATGCCCAAATACTTCATACATTTTTTAAGAGCTGCCACCACGCAGTTTTCGACGTGGTATTACGCCTACGTAGGTGAATGTCATTTGGCATTGCCGAGGGGGAAACCAACTGAGACAGGAAGGGAAGTGCGGGGTAATAGCTCGGGGGGGGGGGGGGGGTATTTTGTAAGGGCGTTTGGGAATGTGATGAAGGTATACCCTACAGAAAGAGACATGTAACTCCGCTCTGCTATAAAGATGTTTTAATCTACATAAAATTGTGAACTACTTACAATGTGAGAAAGCAGAAGGGCTGATCGTATATGACAGCTGATGGTTTTATCTTTACTGAGGTTGTAGGCGTCCGGACTGACATTGTTAGGCCAGTTATAACGAGACATTCATGAGACCCTTAAAAATCAGGGTGCAGCAAATTCGTCCTAGCTCATGGAATTGACCTGGTTTCATGTGCACAGTGCTACACTAGTCATATACGAATAAAATAACTTTGAACAGTGACTTCAAATAGTGAATTGGCGTCCCCATTTATCACAGTTCTTCTTTGATGCATTTCCACAATATTTGCTTACATCGGTCATCCAGTTAAGGGACTGGGTGTTCTAACTTTTTAATTTTAAAGCCATTTACTTCAAAATTGGCACGAAAGGTAAGTAAATAAAGAAATTTCTCTGCAGAAGTTCTAGCTCAAATAGTTTCTCATGTAATACAATTAAATGTTTTAATTAGTGAAAAAAATTGATTTTTTTAAACTGCTTTACGGATTCACATTTTTCAGAGAAGCATAATTATGACATTTTCTAATATTTGAGAAAAGTAAAAGTAAATGGAAGTATTTGATTGAAGCTGATGTTATTACTTGCAGAGAAATAATTTTTTGTTTATATGTAGTGGTTTCTGTTAAAATTCCTTTTTTTTTTTTTCCCCTTTTCTTTTTTGGTGGGCCAGTGAATAAAGCAGTCATAAAATGCACATTTGAATCTTTAGATAGAACGTTTGAGATTGTGTATGCAAATTTACACACAAATAAGAGGAAAACTGAAATATAAGCAACACATTTCATTAAATTGCGTAAGCTTTCAAGGCCGGTGTCATAAAATACAACATGGTTATCCAGGCTTGTGGGCCGTGGTGTAGTGGAAAATCTCCTTCCAGACGTTTCGTTCAAAACTGCGTCGAACATCCTCAGTGGTGTGACCGTAGTACTCTGCTACTCTCGGCGACGACTGATACGGAGTCACACCTGTGAAACCAAAGAGTTTGTCATTTTCACCTAAAATTTTAGTACCAGGGTCTCAAAACACACAACGATGCTTAGTCAAACAAAAGCACACACACCTTGTCCCTACTATGTACCTACACGTCCACTGAGAAGGTTGGTAAAATGCCACCTGAAGCTGTAGTATACCCTTAGCGAAATATGTAATGCAAATATTTCTACAAACGTTTATCTCGATCAATATTGTGTAGATAGTAAAACAGATGATAGTGGGTGGGGAAAGTCGTGTGATTTAACACATAAGATATAGTATTTAAAACATAAGTAGGGTACTTTTGCCGGTTTGAACACACTTTGCATATCAAAGGGTTGCCGCTAATTGATTACATGTGTTTAACACGTGTTTTTCACACCCCCTTCCCTTTGTCGGTGAAAAGCCGACAAAGGGGCAACCCTCATTATCTGTCAGATTACCATCGACAAGGGTTGACAAGGGTTGACGAGGGTTGACAGGTTAATTACCCATGTTAACATGTGTTTAACATGTGTTCAATTATCGGGCGGCATTGACTTCAAAGGGTGAAAGCCGGTGAGAAAGGAAATTCGCCGCCATCAAAGTAATTTCGCCGCTTTATAGGTAGGGGCGCATGCATTCATCCTGACACCACACCCCGCCCCCTCTGGTAAGGTACTTTGGTGCGTGCCATAATTCTGTGTTAACCAGTTAGATAATCAACAGACATATGTTGAATTATTAGGTGGTCTTGACTTCAAAGGGTGAAAGCCGGCGACAAAGTAATTCCACTGCTTAGACCGGGGTATGGTACCGCCTCTAATGACGTAGGCTATTTTGCATGTCGTGGGCTGTCCTTTATGATTGCGGTAATAAAAGAACACGTGTCAAAGACCGATTAAAATTTACATCGCCCAAACAATATGTACCCTACACATTAATTAAATCTAGCGCGTGAGTTTGATATCATTTACGTACTTAGTAATGAAATAACACTATGCGATTCAAATTTAATTTGTATACCTTTAAACGGTAGTTATGATTTGCATAATACATTTGCGTATAGTGAATATCATATGCTTACGGCTATGCTTGTTTATAAGTAGTTTACCGATCAACGCTATTTCATTTAAAGAAGTATTTCCTTTAATATTATCCTTGCAACAAATGTATAAGGGAAAAATATAATTTTTAACAAGCAACTCACTCCAAGTTGATGGGCTGAACAGGTTGGAACGAGTCTAGTGCCGGGCGCCACTCTGTCGCACAAATATTATTTGAAATACTACCTTTAAAAGAAAGAGGGTCCACGCTAAATAGAAAGGCGTGTTATGGTCCCTCAGTTTGGAACATCGAAGCCCTTTTAAAAATCTATTACCTGAGTATAACATAACACGATATAGTGGCGCCGACCTGTCGCCTACCCGAAGGCTTCCAGCGTATAGTGGATGGGGTGAGTTGATGGTCCTCAGTTTGGAACATCGAAGCCCTTTTAAAAATCTATTACCTGAGTATAACATAACACGATATAGTGGCGCCGGCCTGTCGCCTACCCGAAGGCTTCCAGTGTATAGTGGATGGGGTGAGTTGATGGTCCCCAGTTCGGAACATCGAAGCCCTTTTAAAAATCTATTACCTGAGTATAACAAAACACGACATAGTGGTGCCAGCCTGTCGCCTACCCGAAGGCTTCCAGTGTATAGTGGACGGGGTGAGTTGATGGTACCTGAGTGTGGAAGATCGAAACCCTGTTAAAATCTATTACCTGACTATAACAAAACACGACATACTGGCGCCGGCCTGTCGTGAAACCGAAGGTTTTCAGTGTATATTGGTTGGGGTGAGTTGACGGTCCCTCAATTTGGAACATCGAAACCATGTTAAAAATCTATTACCTGACTTTATGACCCAGCGCCATTCTGTCGGCAGAAATATGTTTACGCTTTTAGTAAAATGGATAGGGTGTATACTAAATGGAGAGACGTGTACCTTTTGAAAATCACTTACATGCTTAGAATTAACTACACCTGCCGATAATATCCTAAGAAAAAATACAAGTTCCTACAGGTTTTTCCACCTCCTAGAGGTATCTCCGCCCACTCAACGTCTTTAGGTGGGAGGTATTTCTTCTAAGCCAATGAAAAAACGGTATCTTACTAGCCAATTATAAAGATTCTGAAAAAACGAAATAACCAATCGTATTAATACATTGCTAACATACTACGCATGCGCTGCTTTTGCGTTCAGACATGCATAAAATAATTTCTATATACGCCTACAACTCAGTATAAAAGGCCTGAAGCAAACCTTAAAATTTTACTGTCTCGCAAGAAATTGAATTGTGCTTTTGTGTGTGTGTGCTCGCAAGTGATTTGGTGCAATTTATCTTCGCTGGAAGTGTAACTCTCATCTCATCGAAAAATGGATGGTAAGTTTGAATAATATATATATATTTTAATCAAAGATCCTTTTCTGTGTTTCACAATTATTTTGGAAGATAGTGACGATTTACTTGTTCATAATATGAATATATAGTATGCTTCTATTCTGCTTACAACTCCTGCAAATCACTTTATTTAATTGTTTTATATGCTCAATAGTAGTTTGATGCTAGATATTCTATAAAATGTGTTTAATATATTCATTACTTAGAATCCCATTTGAATGATGGTCGATACATTACTCTCTTTCATAATGTGGATTATATTACAGTCTAAATTACAAGACACTAGATCATTTTTCGCCAGGAAAAAGTAGTGTACGGGAATGACGATTAGCATAAGTTCATATTTTTGTATGCTTTTGAAGTAGATTCCGTCGTTTTATTCGGGACCCAAGCTTTTCAGACTGCGCAGATGCATATCTGTACAGAGCTATACAGGCATGAACATGTATAGAAGAGTGATGATATTTGAGTTTGCTCACCTTCTTCCAACATATATTTACATTGTTCTAGAAGCTTTATATTTTTACAACAGAACATAAATATTTCGGTGGTAATAGACCTCTTTATCGTATAAAACTCAGTCTTTAAGGAATTCATGGACTACTAAAACTTAGTTTCAAGGAGTTCATCTATTTAATTCTCTTGCATAATTTAAAGAATAGGATGATAAACCATAAATGGTAAATAAATCATTGTATTATAATATAACGAATTTGTTTAGGAGTCCTTGAATCTAATAATTATAAAATATCCTTCATATCGTTTTAAATAGGAAATATAATGTAATCTTTATTGTTTTAGCATACTGGTGTCAGCAAGTGAAGGAGGCGTATAAGCAGCTGCAGGAGTTAACGTATGCTGCGAGTCTTAGGGCTTTGCGTGAGGATTCGAGCCAGCCGATAAGTCAGCTGGTTCGAGATATCCCTCAAGTATTTCGACCCTTAACCAGAGTCTGGACTCGTAACATGCAGGAAGCAGTTCGTCTCTCCCCTATTTTTACAACTCCTGAGGCAAATGGTAAGGATGTTTTCAACAATAAGGATATGCTTTATTATGTAAAAAAATAACTTCGCATTCTAATTATTATAATGTATTTATTTCAGTACCACTCCCGCAGCTTGAGGACATTCCAGCCGAGCAAGATCTCACTGGAAATGTGGCGGAGGAAACTGTCAGGGTTGACGGTCCAACGAGTCCCTTAACATTTGATCCCACTCCGTCTTGGTGTGGTAAGCATTTTGTTTGTACTTTGTTTTTCAATAGTAGTCTCTTATACAAAAGCTGCATGTATATTTCATTGCAACTTCTGCTCATCATCCTCATTATTATTATTATTATTATTATTATTATTATTATTATTATTATTATTATTATTATTATTATTATTATTATTATTATTATTATTATTATTATTATTATTATTATTATTATTATTATTATTATTATTATTATTATTATTATTATTATTATTATTATTATTATTATTATTATTATTATTATTATTATTATTATTATTATTATTATTATTATTATTATTATTATTTCAGGATTACCGAGTCCGATTCCACGGATCCCTACTGACGGCTGGGAAGTACCAATGTTGAGGTACCGCTCTATCGCTGCGCTGGGAGCTAGACCAGCCTCATCCTCTACTCCTATGATAGTTCAATCCAAGAGGGATTCCGCAACAGTGGATTTAGGTAAGCACTTCTGCAAATTATTTGATTGATGTTACTCTTCATACAATAACTTCTTATTATAACACATATACAACAAAGGTTCTATCATCATCAATATCATCATCATCATCATCACTTTACACTTACATTCTACAATTAATATGATTTCTTCTTCTTAAGCATTAACATTAATATTCATATTCCAGCAACATCATCAACCCAGGCTGATCATCATTCAGTGGCGCACTTCGGTGGAGGTGTGAGAGAGGAGGCGTGCAGCACGAGCACTGCACCAGTACCTTCAACTACTTTCGCTGATGGCGAGACAACCCAGAAGAGGAAGGTGCACTCGGAGGGGAAGGAACCCCTGGCCATTAAAAAACAAAAGGTTAGTGCTAATAATTGCCAAGCGTTAGAATGCAAGGTTATTGAATCTGCATTCAAGGGACGTATTTTTAATAGTAGGATTCTGAACACATTAGAAATACTTGATCCCAGTGTGTTTTTGAACGAGTGCAGGGGTCTTGTAATTAAAGAAATGGAAGACATCTTACGTAGAAACAGGGGTGGATTAAAAATGAATTGTTCTTTGGAACTATCATATTTGATTCATAAACCTAATGAGGAGGAGCAAACTTCTTCATTCTTTAATTCTAAAACCAAGCTGATCCTTACATCAAGCAATCTTGATCAAATGTTCTCTTCAATAGCCGGGGACATTTTGGAAAACGTTTCTAAATTCGAGGCGGGAGCATCATCGAAGTCTTTGTTTGCTGTACATGCCCTAGTGATTAGCTCTTCTTTTTACGATCCGCTGCATGCAGCGTCATACATAGAACTACCTGAAAAAATCCAGAAGAAGTTCGCTGTAACTAACATTAAGAATTCCGATGAATGCTGCTTCGCATGGTGCCTGCTAGCAGCAAAATATCCCGTTAAGAGAAACCCAGGGAGGACAGGTTCATATCCTTTTGAACTGCTTTTCAAAGCGTTCAACTATGAAGGTATTGATTTTCCGGTCGCTTTACATGAAATTGAACGCTTTGAAAGACAGAACAATGGAGTATCCATTTCTGTGTTCGGTATAGAGGAAAATGAAAACGTTATACCTCTGTACCAAACATCAGAAACAAAAGAGCTTCATATTAACCTACTATATCTTGAAAATGAAGAGAAGGCACACTACTGCCTCATTAAGAACATATCGAGGTTAATAAGTGGGCAGACTACGAGACATGAACACAGAACGTGGGTGTGCGAGGCATGCATGAGGAGATGTAGCAGTGAGAAGCTTCTTGAGACACATAAACGCAGATGCAATAAGTGCCAAGTACTTAAAATGCCGCGACAGAATCAGTTCATTGAGTTTAAGGCATTTTCTAAAAGCGTTCCTGTACCTTTTGTTATTTATGCAGACATTGAATCTGTTCTGGCAAAGGTCCACTCATGCGAGCCATCAGCCAGTTCGAGTTGGACCCGAGCTATTCAAGAGCATGAGGCAATGTCTATAGCCTTAAAGGTGGTATGTAGGCACGATAAGTCATTGTCAAAATTCTTCCTCTTCAGAGGTCCTAATGCTATTGATGACTTCATCAAGCAATTGAAATCAGTCGCTGATGAAGTCATTGATGTGTATTCGACAATGGTTCCTATGCGGATGACCCCTGAAGACGAGCAGAGTTTTAATAATGCTTCTGAGTGTCACATATGCCTTAGAGGTTTTGCGATGGGTGAAAAGAAGACTCGTGACCATGACCATGTGACAGGGGCTTTTATTGGGGCTAGTCATAACAAGTGTAATCTAAATCGAAAGGTCCCTGACTTCATACCTATCTTTTTTCATTGCCTATCAAATTATGACAGCCATTTCCTTATAAGATCCCTGGCATATGATGATAAACCTATTTCATGCATTGCACAATCGGGGGAAAGGTATTTGTCATTCACCAAAGGGTATAGGAGCATTAAGTTCAGGTTTCTGGATAGCTTTAAATTCCTAGATGATAAGCTATCCAGCCTGGCTGACATGCTGGAGGAAGGTGACTTTAAAATCACGAGAGCAGAGTACCCTGTTGTGGAGCATTTTAAGCTTGTCACCAGCAAGGGAGTGTTCCCATACGAATACGTGACGTCACTCAGTGTGTTAAATGAGACGAGACTGCCGTCAAAGGATGCATTCTTCAGCACGGTGCAGAATGAGGGGGTTAGCGATAGTGATTACAGGCACGCTGAAAAAGTCTGGGAAACCTTTAATATCCAGAATCTAGGAGAATATAGTGACTTGTATCTAAAGACGGATACACTGCTCTTGGCAGACATTTTTGAGAAGTTCCGAGATCTCTTGCTGGAAATGTATAACCTCGACCCAGCGTGGTTTTATACATTACCAGGACTTGGTTTCGACGCCATGTTGAAGTCAACAAAGGCGAGACTCTCTTTAATCCATGACAAGACCATGCTGGAATTCTTCGAATCTGGGATAAGAGGAGGGCTGTGCACTGTGGTGAAAGGCTATTCCAAGGCCAACCATAGGTACATGCCGAGCTTCAATCAGTGTGCCCCTGTCAATTACTTATCATATTTCGATTTAAACAATTTATATGGTTGGGCAATGGGAAGAAAAATACCTTATGGTAATCTTAAGTGGTTGAACCAAGCTGAAATTGACGCCATCGACTTCAGCAAAATCGCTGAAGATTCTGAAACAGGGTATGTGATTGAAGCAGACATTGAATATCCCTCTCATATCCATGACGCCCATAACGAGCTTCCCTTCTGCCCTCAAAGTGCGATACCACCTAACGGCCAATACAGGAAACTGCTAGCAACACTAGAAGATAAGCGCAAATATGTCTTGCACTACAGAGTTCTGCAGCAGTGCATAGAACACGGTCTAACTGTGAGACATATTCACAGAGTGGTATCGTACGATCAGTCTAACTGGTTAAAGACCTACATTGACCTAAATACGGAGAAGAGAACTCAAGAGAAATCAAAATTTGGGCAAAATTTATGGAAAAAGATGAACAACGCTGTATATGGGAAATTTATTGAAAATGTTCGGAAATATTCAGACTTTAAAATTGTGTCAAAGTGGGAGCATGCAAGGAAATTGATATCCCGAAGCACGTATCTCAGGTCCATAATCTTCGATGAGAACATTATAGGTATTGAGTTGGCTAAAGAGGAAGTACACATGAACAAACCAATCTATATCGGACATGCAATTTTAGATCTTTCCAAATTCATCATGTATGATTTTTTTTATAATGTCATGAAGCCTAATTTGAAGGACCTTGCATTGAATTATATGGATACAGACTCGTTCATTTTTGAAACGAGTACTGACATCTATAGATTCGTTAGAGACAACCCAAAATATTTTGATACTTCCAATTATCCAAAAGATAATGTATACGGCATTCAGCAAGCTAACAAAAAAAAGATTGGGTTGTTCAAGGACGAATTGGGCGGCATGGTTATGGAGGAATTTGTTGGGCTGAGGGCGAAATTATATGCATACAGATATACTGGACAGGTAGTAAAAAAAGCAAAGGGCATCACCAGGGGAGGTGTGCAACCATTGACTTTCGAGAAATATTTTGAATGTCTAAAAGACGCTAGTTTGAAATACTATACAAAGCAGAAAACTTTTCAGAGTAAAAACCACAAAATTAGAACAATAGAGGTTAATAAATTGGCATTGAAGGGAGGAGATGATAAGAGGAAACTGGTGGAGGGATCGTACAAAACATTAGCATGGGGTCACTATTCCCTTGGCAATTGTTAGTACTAGCCTTGTGAATATTGTATATATGTGTATATTGTGTATATATTGCGATATTCTTATTGAAATATGTTCTTATTTTAATTTTTCCTTCATTCTCTATATATGAGGGTTTTTTTTATAAATGTGTTGCTTATTGTAATTTTTCCCTCAATGTTTGTATATGAGTGTTTTTTTATAAATGTGTTGTTTATTTTCATTTTTCCCTCAATATTTGTATATATGAGGGTTTTTTATAAATATACTATTTATTGTGGTTTTATACTTTACAAATGAAGGAGATTATATCAATAAAATTCATTTGATTTACATACAAAAAATATTTTTATTAAACATTTTGGCCTACATTACACTAAATCCTCTTTATTGATCCACTCGCTATCAGCAAAACCATACCACTTTACAAGAACTCTGTTTCCTCGTCTACGTAACACTTTTTCTATTAAATAAGTATTAGGATAGTTTGTCTTTTGAAGCTCATGTCCATAAAAGGCTCCCTTTATCTCCTCGCCATCCTTGTCCTTTAATATGTATGTAGCAGGCCTGGACCGTTTCACTCGAGCAACTTGAAAGATTTCAACACCCCAGTTAGACTCAAATCCCTTTTCAAAATGTCCTTTATATTTAGATACTCTGACATAATCGCCAACACTAAACTTCTTTGCACCTCTCTTTTCTCTTCGGTCTTGGTTGTAGTTGTATACCGTCAAAAGAAGATCATTATTGTTTACTTCACTAGGCTTCATCTTGATAGTAGAATGAAAAGTGTTATTGTATTTTGTAATGATCCTGGGTAAAAGATCTAGCCACCTGTATGAACCTTGAACTAAAAACTCGCGATACATCATATTCTTTAACGTTCGAATTAAGCGTTCAACTGCTGCAGCCTTTATATTACTGTAGGTACTGTAGTGGTTAATATTATACTTCAACATTAACCTTTTAAAGAACTTATTATAAAATTCTTTCCCGTTATCGCTTTGAATGTTCCTAGGCGGCACCTCCAATTCTTTTAGTATATTCTCCATAGCCCTTGCAACACTTTCCCCCTTCTTGTCCTTCAAAGGTCTGGCATAAGCCTTTTTAGAGTAGAAGTTGATTGCGATCAGGATGTATTTGAAATTTTTGTTGATTCTTGCATACGGTATCATTTCAACCAAGTCAATTTGTAGCAAATCATTGAGTCCTTTGCTTATAATTTTACGACGTAAGAAGTTTCTTCTGGCTGGTCCATGAAGTTCTTTAGCGATATCCTGCTTGGCTGTCATGCTATAATTTTAGATGTTTTCAGCTCTTGAATAATTTCTTCAATTTCTTGGGTATGGTTGTTATTGCCAGCGTCTCTGGATGCAATGAGAAGTCGCAAGCGATTCACTAGATCATTGGCGTCGTTCCAGTAGATGTAGTCATGCTTCAACTCAGGACGATGTTCTTTCCACTGCAAGCCTAATCCCTTATGGTTCTTCACTAAAGGACGTATAATGTTTTTATACTTATAGGAATTACCGTGTCTCAGTTGTCCCTGCCTGCTGTAGTTTCTGCGATGAACCCTTGATGCTTTCAGTATTTTGCTATATGTATGAAGATCGTCTTCTGAATAGGAGTGCATTTCAGGTATCTTCTTGAAAATGAGATCAATCAATCCAGGTGTAACATCATATATTTCATCTCCTATTCTAACTTTATCGTTAATAAAGTCAATGCTCTTATTTCCTAGCATATAGATTCCATCTTCGTATCTTACTCCATATGTCGTATCTATTTCTCCCTTGTCATTCTTTTGAACTTTCTGTAGGTAGCTCAAGATTTTTTCATCTTTCTGATCGTTAGGGGCAGAATTCTTCTTTTTCTGTCTTTCCTCCTTATCTGAAGTAGTCATAGTATCCTTTTTCTTCTGTATTTCCAGTATATCATGTAGCGGTTCTGTTACTGGTTGAAGAGCTTCACTCATTACCCTCTGAGTTTCAAACTGTTGACCTTTTAGGGCGCGTAGCTTTTCTCTTATAGCCCTAGCATGCTTGGCTACAGATTCTTTAAGTCTTATACTCTCGCTGTCCATCTTAAAATGACACTAAAACACGTTTTCATGTCAATATATATGGTTGTTTTTATTCTGAATGGGTCAAATTATATGAAAATTTCAACTCAATATTTAAAATATGACCGTCTTTTGCTCGATTGGCTGGAGCAGTGAAGGATAGTATATCACCTATGTGAACGGTCGCAGGGTAACTTTCAACTAATCGACCGTTTATTGCAAACATTGTACCTGATCTTGTATTCGGTTGCGGCGATGATATCATAGAGCAAGAAATCACATTCCCGTTTATAGTCGATTTGTAGTATTCGAGTCCTGATGTTAACATATACCTTAGCGAAGGACCTCTGTAAGGTTTCGTCTGTAATGTAATAATGAGCTGACCTTTCATTTGCTCTAGAATAGCATTTATGACGGTAACCTGTGCTTTAAGGGTATTAACATTATTCATGGTTGCTGTCAGGTGTTTATCCATGGAACTCTGTCGATTTGCTATATTTTCTGTGTGTTTTCCCATTACTTCAGAAATGTCATTTCCAATAGTTTGTATTCTCCTGTTGAACTCTTCCTGTGCTTCATTTTGTTTCCTTCCAATGGCATGTTTAACAAACCTTTTGGTTGCTGCATCACTGTCATCGATAGGATCTGCTATTTCTCTTAATCTTCTTTGTTGAAAGGAAATGTTCCCATTTGAATCGAGTGGAGGCGTTCTCGAATTTATAAAGTCTATTACATACTTCTTGTTCGGTACATCGTGATCATCCTGCGGCGGCAGTAATGACTTCATTCTTATTGTATCCAGTATGATATTGTTTCCATTATCTCGTTTAAGTGTATTTTTGTCTAAGTAGCTCATAAGATTATCATGTTGTTTGTCTAGTGATTTCTGGATGTGGCTCCTAAGCGTAGTTTGAAGTTCCTCCATGCGTTGATATGCCACCTTTTCGGTGAATTCTTGCAGACGATTTTCAGTAGAAGCCGTAAGCGAATCAACGTAGCGTTTAGTGGCCCCATCATTATCTTCCTCAGGGTCCTGAACAATGCACAATCTTTTGTTCCTGAATTGGTAGTTTCCTTTTCCATCTCTGGTTATAATGAACTGATGAAGTGATCTTTTAAGTGGCGCAGTCCTGCGGGACCCGAACCGGTCAATACTCATCTTGAACTACAAATGATCATTTTCTTTCTTTTGCACTTTAATATATACATCAAATCCATTCCTATATCGACCCTCATTCATGGGGAATTCGGGGACTATCACTACAAATGGTCTTCCTTCTAAGATACTCTCCCAGACATTTTTGCACAATTCTTTGAATTCAATGTAAGACATGTCAGTGTTCACATAATCTTCATATATATGCTTCAGGTTTAAATTATCTTGCCTGAAAAGGATAATCATGTTTGTATTATCTCGAATGAGATGTTTCGGTACTTTTGCATAAGACTGGGCTAAATATATAGAGTCGACATTGCGATGTCTCCCCATACTGTAAAAGGAGGCTATCTTGTCCTGCTTTTCAGTTATGACATCGTCGAATACAAAGATTGAGTTTTCTTTAACTTCTGAAGGATGCAATACATTTTTGCCATCTTCATAGGTATTCACTTCTATTCCCTGAATGCTTTTAAGTAGGCTTATTAGATATTGATACTTTGGCTGATATAATGACTTTGAATAAATGTACAAGTTCTCAAAACGTAAACCGTTCTCATGAAGCAGCATATTCAGTAATACATTTGTTTTCCCTGCACTGGAGCTCCCTAGGATCAAAGCTCTGACATTGCTAGGAAATAGCCTTCCGTGACGATCACTTCTAAAATCACTTTCAAAGTCTAGCACCTGAATAGGGAGAGAACATTCCTGCTTAACGAGCTCCATCTCATCGACTAAGTTTATAAATTCAGGTCTAATGTTTATATATAGTAAATATCCTGGGGGACTCTGACTACCCTTTACGCACTTAAAGGAAAGTATGATGCATTGATTGGTTAATTAGGTTGGAAAACAAGGTATAAAAGCCCCCTGCAAAAATGAATATCAATTAGTGTACAATGAGAGCTAAGCGGATAAGGGTCTCGAGTGGCTCGGGTTTACTTAATTCCCTCATCAATAGGCTACCGTTTGAAGCACATCTACCTGGTTACAGATATTGCGGACCAGGGACGAAGCTAGAAAAGCGGCTAAAAAGAGGAGACCCAGGAATCAATCCATTAGATGAAGCCTGCAAATCTCACGACGTTGCCTACGCCGAGCACAAGGACACTGCATCGAGAAATATTGCTGATAAGATATTAGCAGAGAAGGCGTGGAAAAGGGTTCAGTCATCGGATGCTACCTTAGGTGAAAGGTTGGCTGCAAGACTGGTAACAACAATTATGAAGGGCAAGGTTGCTGTTGGTGCTGGCTCGAGGAAGAAGAAACGTGGCGGATTTCTGCCGATCATACCCATTATCGCAGCCTTAGGTGCTGCAGCTGGAGGTGCAGCACAAATTGCCACCGCGGTGAATAAGAAAAAAGCTGCTGATAAAAAGCTTGCAGAAATGATGCGACATAACAGAGAGATGGAGACAAGAGGAAAAGGCCTTCGGCAGGCAAAGAGGAAGAGGAATAAAAGGAGAAGCGGAGGTTTTCTACCAATGCTACCGCTGGCTGCATCTTTAGCACTTGCCTCCAAAATTGCTTCAAGTGTAAAGGGAAATAAGCCTGCTAAAGGAAATGGACTGAAGAGGAGGAAGAATCGACAGATCAAAAACAAGATATCAAAAAACTCGGGCGGAGGACTATACTTATCCCGGAAAAAGCCCTAAGTAACATCGAGCTCAACTTATATGCGCGACGTTTAAACATTCCTTATTTTAGAGGTGTATATATGATTGATAAGCTGCCTTCAAAACCAAATTTCCGAGAGAGAATTATAGTCAATCTAGATTCATCACAGAATGAAGGCACACATTGGGTGGCTGTAAAGAAGGATGGAAACACTGCATTTTATTTCGATAGCTTTGGAAACTTGAAACCTCCGAAAGAGATAGAAAGGTACCTCAATGGTGTTAAGTTGATGTATAATACTCGAAGATTTCAGAGTTTTAGCTCAGTCATCTGCGGACACTTGTGCTTGCAATTTCTAGCGCAATGAGCTACACTATTGCTGTTAGCGGTAATGAATCTGTTCTTACCACATATCTAAATCCTCCGCTCAGGATTGATCCTAAATATTATTATGAGATTGCGCTACTGAATTTCGAAACCTTCTATTCAATCCCCAACGTTGATCAAACTAATAATCAGTTTCATTACATTTACAATGAAGAGTTTAAGGTCATTCATATACCACATGGAACATATGAAATTTCAGACATTAACAATTATATAAAGGACAAGCTCGAAGTGGAGGAAAATACCTTCTTTATTCGACCAAACAATAATACCATGAAGGCTGAAGTTAAATGCCCATTCCCTGTAGATTTTTCCAAGGAGCACACTATAGGATCTCTTTTAGGATTCGATGAAAAGAGAGTTGTCCCTGCTAATCAGCTGACTGAATCTGATTTTCTAGTAAACATATTTAAGGTGAGCATCATACGAATCGAGTGCAGTATTGCAACAGGCTCTTTCATTGACGGTAAAAGCGGACACTCTATCTACGAGTTTTTCCCTTCCGTCCCGCCTGGATATCACATTTCGCAAGAACCTTCAAATCCTATTTACCTGCCTATCATAGACACCAACATTATTGACCAAATCACTCTTCGAATAGTCGACCAGAACGGACATAGAATAAACTTTCGAAACGAAGATATAAGCATAAGACTCCACATTCGTCGGAATGGGAATCGATTTTAGCAGAAGGAGAAGAGGCTGGACAGGATATAAGAAGTCTAGGATTCATCATGTTCCTCATACTCTGCATTTGACATTCAAGGCGTTAACATCAAGCAGTCGCAAGTTCCTCGAAGCGTTAGGATTCAGAATTCTGTAATGGATATCTTCAATGTGACCGAAACGCCTACATTTGAGGACAAGATTGCTAAAGAAGAGGAGCATGTGTTTCTACCCTATAATACATCAGCTCTGGACGCTAATGATGAGATTAGAATACCCTGTCAAGCTGAAGATTTGTATACTCTACCTAGCCGGAGTTATCTCTACATTGAGGGATCTATTACGAAACCTAATGCATCAGCTACTACAGCAAAGCTCTCTAATAATGCTATGGCATTTATGTTTGATGAGATTCGCTTGGACATGAATGGAACAACTTTAGATAGAACAAGAAATCCAGGGATTTCATCAACTATTCGCAACTATGCTGCCCTCAACCCCATGGAATCAAACCGGTTGCTAAATGCTGGATGGTGCTACCCTGGCAAAGATGTGGATATTGTACATTCTGAGAATGGAGCATTCAACGCCGTAGTACCGCTGTCAATGCTTCTGGGGTTTGCAGATGACCACAAGGACCTGATTCTCAATAGCAAGTTTGAACTGGTGCTCATTCGTTCCAAGGACTCTAAGAACTGTATTGTGGCATCTGCCGGAGAAGTGGATGCGTCTGTTAATCTTATTCGCATTGAGTGGAGGATGCCTGTAATACGCATTTCAGATGCTGAAAAGGTTGAGATCCTTAAGATTGTCAAGTCGGATAGACCGCTACATATTGCCTTTCGAACTATGGATCTTCATACCCAGCCTGCTGTACCGCAAACTAGATCCTTTACATGGAACGTTGCAACAACATCGAAACTAGAGAAACCAAGATTTGTCATTGTCGGAGCACAGACTTCAAGACTGAATAATGCAACTAAGGACTGCTCCATGTTTGATCATTGCAACATAACAAATTTGAGACTTTACCTCAACAGTGAATGTTATCCCTACCACGACATGAACTTGGACTTTGGAAACTCAAGATTTGCAACATTATATGAAATGTATTCCAAGTTCCAAAACTCTTATTATGCTAAAGACAATTACCCCTTATTAAAGAGAAAGGATTTTCTTAAATATGCACCGATATTTATCATTGACTGTTCACATCAGCCTGAGGAGATTGTAAATGGAGCTGTCAACATTAGACTTGAAATTCAAACAAGTGCAAATATTCCTGCACAGACCTCACTGTATTGTCTAATAATACATGACAAAGTGTTCACTTATAAACCTCTTTCCCATGTGATGCAAACAATTATATAAGTATCTATGTAAAAAGTCTGGAATACCATCATTTGTTGTTTTTGGAAATGTGAAGGAATGTAATAGGGTAATTTGTTAAAGTAATAAATTAAGTATATAGGTCCTATAACACTCTTTTATTGATCTTATTATACATTTCAAGCATTTTATTTCTCCCTTTCCTACTCCCTGAAAAATTAGTTGTCCCCGACTTGAAGAAATCATTTAAATTGTTGAGGTGCCTTTCGATATATGGCTCTAGACGTTTTAGATTTCCTAGAGCCTTAATGCTTAAAGATATTACATGATTATTTAAACAAGTATTTATCAAGCGGATAGGATTGTCAATATATACAATAATATTATATGCATAAATAACATCATTACAATATTCAACATTCGTATACCATTTTTCTTGCTGTAGGTAGCTTTCAATAGCGGATATGTTTTTACATAATATATTCCAGTCTGATTTTGTTATATAAACAAATGAATGATCACTTTCACACTTTATGTAGAGGGAGGGAGTGTCATAGTATAGCCCGATGTTCACACTCTGCGATGATGATATGCTGACATCATCGAGCATGAGTATCTGATTCTCCATTTTCCGCTGCTGAATGTTGGGAATCTTCAATGGATAAAAGGAGAATGTGATGGTCGTCAAGAATTCTCCTCTTGCAGCTGCACTTCTGATTTTTCTGCAGAGGCTCGTTCTTCTTCTTCCTCTGCGTTCTCCGTGTAGCCCTATAACATACAAATCAAAATAACCTTAGAAGCATTCTAAATTGGGTGCATTCATACGGTTGAAAAACAAATGCATGCATTAGTGAATCCTTTCCTTGTGATAAGCTACTATATGAAAAATAATTAGTAGCATCCATACTCACTTCAAGGTCTTGCGAGTTTCTGGCTCCCTCTGTGGTGAGTCAGCTGGAAGCGCCTGGTTTAGCCAGTCCTCAACCCTCGAAGTACTGGCCTCAGGAACATTATTATTAGAGCGTACTGAAGCTATATAATCATCCAGAGACTGCGTATCACGGTCTGCGATTGGATATTCCACTATATCGACAACACGTTTCTCAGGATCTACTTCCTCTGCAGGCACCGGTACTCTTGGTTCGGTCATTCGCAATCTGTAAGAAAGATTTTTAGGTCAGCCACCGATGAATAGCTTTAGAGTCAATATAGGAACATATAACTGTTTTAAGAATTTTGACTTACTCAAGCTTTCTCTTCCTGCGTTGGTAGGTTTCACAGCGCTCATTGCAGAAGAAGAATGAAGCCATGCGATCATGCTGCGACGGGTTGGTGCACAATACTGTATGCATGTAACCGTTGCATGTCTCTGTATCACACTCCGATAGATGCTTCGATACATACACATCCACTTCATCAACGTCACTGAGAACTTCATTAGTATGATTTTCCCTGAAGTAATAAAATATATTGAATTAGTTATTATTTAACATACGCATACACATAATTACGTTATAGAAGTGAGATATTACTTACAGATTTTCTCTTCGATAGAGGCCGCAGTTCTCTGTACATACATCAAATGTCGACATCTGATCATGGTACGATGGTTGTTTACACAATATTGAATGCATTAAACCATTGCATTTTTCGATATGAAAGTATGTGTAATGAAGCGAATCCTCCGCACACTCACTCCAGTAGTCATTCACGTCTGATGCACGAGCAGCGTTATCACTAGCCATTTCGAATATCACTGAATATAAACTCAACAATAAATGCTTGCAACGCAGAGATCACTGCTTATATACACAGCCAGCTGTTTACACGCTCCAGCAAGTTAATGACGTCATGCAAGGGTGGAGAGGGGTGATTGCAGGTCGCTACTTGTTGATGTCGTCATGGACAGGTAGGTGTGTTGTGTGAGGAGACTCTCGACCCAACGGAGAAGGGGATAGCGGACCCGTTGTAACATGTTTTGACGTAGCCGACAGAGTGGCGCCCGGCACTAGACTCGTTCCAACCTGTTCAGCCCATCAACTTGGAGTGAGTTGCTTGTTAAAAATTATATTTTTCCCTTATACATTTGTTGCAAGGATAATATTAAAGGAAATACTTCTTTAAATGAAATAGCGTTGATCGGTAAACTACTTATAAACAAGCATAGCCGTAAGCATATGATATTCACTATACGCAAATGTATTATGCAAATCATAACTACCGTTTAAAGGTATACAAATTAAATTTGAATCGCATAGTGTTATTTCATTACTAAGTACGTAAATGATATCAAACTCACGCGCTAGATTTAATTAATGTGTAGGGTACATATTGTTTGGGCGATGTAAATTTTAATCGGTCTTTGACACGTGTTCTTTTATTACCGCAATCATAAAGGACAGCCCACGACATGCAAAATAGCCTACGTCATTAGAGGCGGTACCATACCCCGGTCTAAGCAGTGGAATTACTTTGTCGCCGGCTTTCACCCTTTGAAGTCAAGACCACCTAATAATTCAACATATGTCTGTTGATTATCTAACTGGTTAACACAGAATTATGGCACGCACCAAAGTACCTTACCAGAGGGGGCGGGGTGTGGTGTCAGGATGAATGCATGCGCCCCTACCTATAAAGCGGCGAAATTACTTTGATGGCGGCGAATTTCCTTTCTCACCGGCTTTCACCCTTTGAAGTCAATGCCGCCCGATAATTGAACACATGTTAAACACATGTTAACATGGGTAATTAACCTGTCAACCCTCGTCAACCCTTGTCAACCCTTGTCGATGGTAATCTGACAGATAATGAGGGTTGCCCCTTTGTCGGCTTTTCACCGACAAAGGGAAGGGGGTGTGAAAAACACGTGTTAAACACATGTAATCAATTAGCGGCAACCCTTTGATATGCAAAGTGTGTTCAAACCGGCAAAAGTACCCTACTAACATATTTCCGGGAAATGAGAATGGGGTAACCTTGATTGCAGTAGCAAGGACTGCACGGAGAATCGAAGCTGGGGAGACAGGACTGTTGAATTGTATCTATCGTACCTGGAAAAGTCGAGGTCATCTCTAGGCATGTCAATTAGAGATGCTGCCGCGATAACCAACCGTCTTTCGATTGCGATCGAAACTGTGAGTGCCAGTTATTAGCAAACAATTACTTCTGTTGTTTCCGTTTATTTTTAAATCACGCTCTTTTCCCTTTATTCCGCATTCCTTACCCTTAAATGTAAACCGATGTCGTCATCTGCCTCTCCTATTGTTTGCTTTTGGAGATAGTTCATGAATGAACTTCTTTTGAAGTGTTCGTTAAAAACGGCTGAATAACTGGTTCCTTTTACTTTCTCTGTCACTTACTGGAGAAAGCATTATCGCTTTTTTCTTCTTTCTTTTGTTCCATTTATAGGCCGCCCAATCTTTAAGTAAGGTCATATCGGCGGCTGTTCCTTTGAAACAGTTGCTCATCGGCAATAATGACACTCATTTACTATTTTGTAACTTTGGGTTTTCTTTATTAATGTTAAATTCACACTACTATTTTGTAACTTTGGGTTTTCTTTATTAATGTTAAATTCACACACACACACACACACACACACACACACACACACACACACACACACACACACACACACACGCACACACACACACACCTTCACTCTCGCTCATACTTACAGACTCTAGGTAACCTCGTGGTCCAACAGTCTATCCAGGCCAAGGCCCACCGCTCGACCGCTGCGTCCCCCACCTATGCCCACCACAGGCGTCAGGAATGGAGTGCAGTAAAGGAGGTGGGACGTAGTCAGCGCCCTGGTCTCTTCCGGTAGGTTATGCGGTCTTCTCGACCAGGGGCCGCTACTTTTGAATCATGTAGCTCCTTAGTTGGTCCCTCAGGGACCTATCGAGGCTCAGTGCACCCCGGACCAGGTCTCCCAGGGAGAAAATCCCCACGCCGGTATCGGGAATAGAACCCGGGTCCCCTGCTTAGTAAGGAGCAGCGACCCAGGAGCTCTGGATTTGGAAACTACTGGACCACAGAGCCCGTTAAAGTATTATATTCCATCCAAAAATTCGGTATCAGTATTATAAGTGAAAGACACGTTTTGAGGTTCACTGAAGTCTAAAAAGGAGCAGTTGTATCAAATGAAAGGAGATATCTTATACTTTACATCTGCCATGTCCAAACACCGAGCCAATCTGTTATACTTTGTAAGGAGGGAGAGGAGTAAATCGACCTTTGTACTCTCAACTGGTGTTATCTTAAGTTACAACTGAACATTGTGTGTAAGAAAGGACTACTGTACATCCTTAAGAACAAACAAATTTAAGATACGTTGTATAATAAACCGTAATGTTAAAAAAAGTCGTATATTGGCAATGTTTACCTCCACTTACATTTGCGAGTCGACTTATTTCTAAGAGCAAGCTTATTGTACATACCTCGATACCCTCCCCATATGGAGGACTTGCAAGCCTGTGCCTAGGATCAGACACCTTCGGGGAGCAGACGAACCAATGGACCGGACAGAGTGAAGACCTGGAAGCGGGTGGTTAGCCAAGCATCGGGTATGAGAATGAGGAAGATGATGTGGAATGTAGACGAAATTGTTGTCATGATGTAAAAGTGCTTTAATAAAAATTATAGAATAATACTGCGCTTATTTTTTGAATTGTTTTAAAAATATATTGAAGAAAAACGAAAAACGCGAAGGCAAATTAGGGCTGAAAGGTTTACCAGTGTGCTAAAAAACATCAGTGATAACTTTTAAAAATCATAAACCCACTTATTGGATCAATTTATGTTTTGTCCGTTTTTTGTAGTGTTTAGCGCCCGCTTTTACTATTACGGCACCGCAGGCGGTAACACTGACGATTCATGGAATGAAGATGGAGCACCGGCGGAATGAGATGGCGGGAGAAACCGGAGAACCCGGAACAAACCCGCCCCAGCGCCGCTTCGTCCACCACGAATCCCTCATGCGGTCGCCTGGGATCGAACCCGGGCCGCTTTGATGTTTGCTTCGTTGGAATATAAAAAAAATACTTGAGTGTTTTCATTGAATTTCACCAGCAAGTATCCCTTGAGTACCATAAGCTACGTCAGTAATGGAATTGTACTGCATTCTGCGGTTAAATGCCTCATTGAACCTGTAGGAGCTTTGAACGGTTAATTAATTGAGGCCTGCAGAAGTGATGACTTAGCGCCTTGTTTTTGTGTTATAGAAGTGAATGATTGCATAATCATTTTACTACGCTCACTTTTTTATACTTCGCCAAGTTCCAATTTACATAAGCTGTTCACAACGCAAAACTGAGAAACCTTTCCCCTCAACAACAAGCAGTAAGGCACGAGTATTTTCTTACAGTTCACACATAGAGATATTTATTCCATGGAAGCAAGGGAGGCGTTGCTTCCGCTTTAATTGTTAGCAATACAATAAAAATAAATACAAAGAGAAGGAATTGAAATAGGAGGGCGTTTACAAGCACGTTACCTTGGGCAAACAGTTCTGCCAAGTTCATAACTTGAAGAAGGGTGTACTACACTGTAGTTATGGAAATGAGTTGGCGGATCTTTTGCAATTAAGATGTTTTCGAATGCTATGTGATTATGTTGGTGCGGTATCGTTAACCTTAGCCATTAAATACACATAATTCTTATAGCGCGGCGACCATAAAACTGCAGGTAAACAAAACCACAGCTGTATCTTTTGTTCTCCATTATCACTGAGCATTATAAATAGTGCAGCAGCTATGCAAGTGCTGAACCAAGGCCAAGCGTTAGTGCTGCAGATTTAGAACTCTTCACCTTGGACAAAGGAAGATTTACGAGCGGCAATGTTTCACAAAGACAATCTTGAATATATTATTTTCTGTATGGATGTGTTGTACGCTATTGGTGGCGCCATCACTTTGTCTACCCATTTCTCTACAAACTTTCCTCTACTGTGTACGTCGTTTTGCTACTTTTCTTGGAAGTGCAAAGAGAATATGGGAACACAGTAGCCTTTAACTGATAGTCAAATGTTCTAAAAGCTGGTCGCTATGTGATGGCTTTGAAATTCCATCCGCTTTGCATAGCGAAGAGTTAAAAAGTGAATAACTACCTCCCATTTGAAAGAAGTATAAGTACCTATTGTAGAATCAGACAAGTTAGAAGGAATATCTGCGAAACGGTTCCGCACACCCACACACACACTCTCTCTCTTTCTCTCTCATTCACTCACACACAGATGCATAAGACAAATTCTGTATTTTAAGAAGACTATGTATAGTAAAATAGAATTGAACTGAGCCGGAAAGTAATATAGTTGAATGTTATATAGTGGGATAAGCATATTTGGAAACATTGGTGGGATCTGTTGGTATATATGTATGGAAGCGAGGTATGGCCAATCCACAATTACTACAGGAGTATACTAATATCTCTAAAAATGGAAGTGCCAGAAAATTAGAACATGTGATAAATAAGGAAATTAGAAACATAATGGAGGCAGAAGAAAGTATAATTGAAAGAATTGAGAAGTTAAAATGGATAGGACACATTAAGAATGGAAGATGGCTGAAAGAAGTGTATCGATGACAACAACTAGAAAGAGAAACATCTGATGTGTTGCACTCACATGACTTTCTCTACTCTTGTACTAACCATTCTTACAAACTCTTATTCCTATATCTTCTTCGTGTTAGTTGAGATAAACATTTATACAACTTATCTAATTGCTAATTTCCTTGTAGGTACAAGGGGAATACAGTAGCCTTTGTCCGATAGTCAAATGTTTTAAAGCTTTGAGATTCTATTGTCTTTCCACACTTAACATATTAAAAAACGAACAACGATGACCCCTTTCACGAAAGTTCTAAGTTTTCCGAAACACACACATAACAAGGAATATCTCCGAAATGGTTCACCCTACAAGAAAATTTATTGAGACATAAATTGTGTATTTTAGCAAGATCTACATTTTTTGTATAGTATAATTTGGTCTATCTCTAACGGTTTACCAGTTATGCAAAAGTCGTCCAAAGTAAATACGACTACAGGGGCTATAGCCAGAAAATTCAAGATATACATTTCATTTGTCATCAAAATATCTCAAACATATGACATTTTAATCAAAATCGTTAGAGCCATTTTCAAGAAAATCAAAATTTTCGAAAAAGTTTCCACGTAAAGGGTAGTTTAGGGTGGGGCTATTTTCTTCAAAATCTTCGTGTCACATCCTTGAAAGACATTAAACTTAAATACCAACTTTGGTTTTTAACCGACTTTTCGTTTTTGAGTTATGCTGTCCACAGACACACAGACACACACGGACCTTTTTCTAAAAATGCTTTTTTTGGATTCAGGGGGCCTCAAAACATATTTCCGGTGAAATCTCGACATCGAATTTTTGGGTGGAATACAACACTTCCCCTACTTACCAGTAGAGAAAGTAAAAAGAGGTCGACCAAAGTTAACACAGAAAAGAATGATGATGACAGCAATGCAAGATGCGCAAGATCGCAGGCTGGGCAAGTTTGACACAGCGGGAAGACGGCAGCAGCTGTGAAAACCCACAAGTTAGACATTTCTTCAAAAACAAATTTGTTACTGAGACAAGTGACCTTATGAGATCCGAACTAGTGACTTCTATAAGACAAGTTGACCTCAATACTTTGCTGATTAATGTCATCAGCCTTTCCAAGGATCTTGTGTTCACACCACTAATTCAGCATATTTTAACAAATAGGAAGTTAAAATGTAACTTGGACTAAATCAAAACAAGAAAGCAAAGAATTGGTTGCTCAGGACAGAGAGTTCTCTGACTCCAGCGATGAAACAAGGCAGTGTTTTCCTGAAATATCTCAACTAGGGTGACGAATCTTTCAGCATAAGGAACGCTGATTATTCATTTTGGAATGTCGCTCTACCCCTTCCCCCTCCCCCCTCCAGTCTTCTCCTTCCTACACTACTCGATCGCGCAACATCAATGACGTCAACAACCAGACAGGATCAACTGCTTCATGTCCCTGACATTACAAAAAATCAAGAACGCCGTTACCACTTTTTTTTTAGTCTTAAAGAATATTTTATGAACGTAGGTTTACTAGTGTCCAACAACGTAGTCGAGATTTAGTGTGCAAGTTGTTGACGTGCCTAGAGCAGGGCACAGGTCCGTCCTCAATCCCTCCCCAAGCATCTCATTCAGCTTTTAGTGTCCCTTAAACCATTATCACTATATTATTTTTCAATAAAATTTCGGAGAAAACATTTTATAGTAGTACACACGTGAAAAGGTGTGGCATCTGAAGAAAAAGTTATAAAATTGAATTTTTTGCTTGTGATTATATTTATACTATTGTGATTTATTAATATAGCCATTATTTATAACACTGCGTGACCTTTGTAACACCTGAATACGACACTGTAATGGACATTCCAGTTTTGAATGCTTTTCTCAGAGTATTTTTCTGTACTTAAAAGTACCGCACGTGTTAAAATGCTTGACCTTTACATATAAGTATATTTGACCTTTGGTCGTCAAGGACCATTTAGATATCCGGATGGAGTATTTCTATTAAACTCACATAGACACAGACACACACACACACGTTTACTCTCGTTCATACTTTCAGGCATACATGCCGCCAAAGACAGACTCCAACGACCACGGCTACGAGAGTCGGTAACTTCTGATTTGCTGCAAATCTTCATGCATGGTTACGTAAGGGACTCATATGGTGATTTTTGAAATTTTATAATAACGTTATTTTTAATAGATATTTTCGTAGTCCGATACGCATAAAATCGAAAAATAGCAAAAAGCACAGCTTCATTTCAATTTTAAAACACTTCAATGTAAGATTGTTTATAATGGTCTGTTAAGGGGACAAAGTAGTGATTCGTACACGATTTCAGTATTTCAAAACATAACTTTAGTTGACGATACCTAAGCTCCTGCTGCTCAGATCAAAATTTAATTTGAGATGAATATTTAGTGATTCATTGTAATTACATTGATATAGAGAACATCAAAACAATTATTTAAAATGGGCATGTAATAAGGCAAAAATTGATAACATGTTTTTGAAAAAAATATAATATATATAGTACTAACGGTACAAATTCCTTCTACAACATTCAAGCATATGTGTTGAAACTTTTGTAGTGCACTAGGCAATGTGTATTCATAACTGTTAACCTAAATTTACTTAAATATCTCTGGCTATATTCAAAAGAAATTTTTTTTTAACTTTTGTAAAAAAAAAAGTACATTTTTTTTGCACAAATATTTTTTTTTAATTTTCTGTTTTGGATTTTTCCAATAACAATGGGTTACGTTTGTAGAGTACATGCTTCTAGAACTACTGTAAAATTTTCATTCAAGTAGGGTCAGTGGTTTTGTAAAAAAATGTACCTGAGTTTCAAAAATGTCAAGTTACAGAAAAGTACAGTTAAAGAAAAGATGCTAATGGCTTCATTGCCAGATGCAGGGCACTAGAAAACAACAACATTTAAAGAAAAGTGTGTCATCTCTGAAGCCCTCAAAACCCAGCGTGGCCCAGCACTCCGCCATATTTAGATGGGGTAATTTAAAGCTTTAAATGTGCCGGTACCCTTACAATATATATCATTTTGAAGAGGAAGGTTTCTACTTTTTTTTAAAGATGAAAAACAAAAAATTGACTTTTTGAGCCCTGTCCTCTTAAAGCAAAATAAAATCGTAAGTAGAACTGGGTTAAATTAATTAAATCCAGAACAAAAACATTAATATCTCGGAAGCAGATGCAGATATTTGATTGTATGTAGTTTTCATTTTATATTTCGATACTGTAATAAACGTTATGTCGCTTAAACGGAAATTTTGGATTTTTAGACTTCTTACAAGTGTATTCCCTTAAAATTTACATGGAAAATATTTCTGAAACATTGTAGCATCAGCAACCAGTTACCGTTTTGCTCTTTGCTCATTTAAATGTCCGAGCGCGACATTTAAATAGACGTATGCAGCGTCTAAAAATAATCCATCAGATTTGTAAACTTGATTTTCCTGTTTTTCAGACATTTCATAGGTTGAAACTTTAAATTATAATAAAGTGTCGTGCGTCCCTTTGACTGTGGCAGATCAAAAATATAAAGGTTAAACGTATATTGTAAGTTATATAACATTTTCAAATAACAAAAATATCACTATTTAAAAGTGGAATTACTTCAGGAGAAGAGGTCTGTGTATTAAATCAAGAGTAGGATTTCAACTACAATCTACAGAAGTTCTCTTCGATTTTTTAATTGAAAATTAAACATATGTATGGCTAAAACTTTTTCATTCTGAACTATTAACGTTAGCTTTTTAAAATTTATACCATAGATGTAACGCAATACAAACATGTTACAAACTAAATTTCATCCATTTGGCTGTAATGATTTAGAAATCAGGATAAAATTTCTTTACTTTTTGTTACATCATTAAAAAATTCTCTCTCGAAAACACATTTTAAGTTTTGGTCTAATATTATAAACCTAGGCTCAGAATATACATCATTTTTAAAGTTACCCTAGGTATCTATGTCTCCTTCAATTTAGGTTCCAAAACGTTTTTAAATTTACAAATACATTCTTTCCTTTTTCTTCTTTTTCTGTTTTTTTTCCATTGTTTTTTTTTTTTTTTTTTTTTTTTTTTTTTTTTTTTTTTGTAAAGAAAACAGCAATAAAAGATTTCAAAGTATAGCTCACATTAAACTTCACGTGATATTTAAACATGCAGTAGGACATATAAAATGAGGTTCAGGGACAAATTATGCAATTTTCGATTCTCAAATATCTCAGTTATTTTATGGATTGGATACCAGGAAGAAGAGAGAAAGGCCAAGGATTATATAATAATATAACCCCTAGCTATACAAAAATAAGCGGTAATGCGTAGAGAAGCGCCTGTGAGTGTAACATACATATGTGAGAAGTTTTATTTGTTAGTCGAAAGGTGGTAACCCTAGTTCGCGTCGTGTGTTTTCTTGGAACGTAACCTAATGCTTTCGCTTATAGGAATGAAAACCGTTGCATGACGAGAACTGGGTCTTACTCACACACTCACATGCTTTAAAATAGTAACGATGTGTTTTGTAGGACAGTGCATCTTAAATGGGGGCAAATAAATAGAGATGTCCCAGATGTGTTGGTTGCACTCTGCACAGCAGTAAATGTCACACATACACACAAACACTGCAAACAAACTTGCTCACTCGCAGCCTTCATATACGTACTCATTGTCTTTTTAAAAAGCCTTAATGTTCTTTAGCCTATTAGCTCATATCGAACAGTGAATGAAATTCATGAAATGAAGCTCAACTGAGCCCGGGGTCCATAGAGCTTACAATTATCCCCGAAAAAGCATTTGTCGGGATAATTCATCCTAACCAAGATTAGAACTCGGGATTTCTTCAATGTGAGGCAGACACAACCACAGAAGTGGGCTACTTATTTTCGTGCTGAAGCTCCCTCAAACCCTATACAAAGGACATACGTACCTGGCGTTGACCCTCAAGCATGCTGTGATATTTCACAAATCCATGATTTTATGACCAGGTTCGTAGCTGTCGACCATGGGCGTCGGCATACTTTTTTCGGGGAGGGGGGGGGGGGCGCATTTTACAACTTTGCGATCTTCTTGTTAAGATAAACATTTGTACAAATTATCTTATTGCTTATTTCCTTGTATGTGCAAGGGGAATGTTAGAATACAGTAGGCTTAGTGTGATAGTCAAATATTCTAAGCTTCTGTTCTCTTTGTACACTTAACATATAAAAAAATGAACAACGATGTTCCATTTCATGAAAGTTGTTTTCCGAAACGCACACACATAACAAGGAATATCTCCGAAATGGTTCAACCTACAAGAAGCTTTATGCAGACATAAATTGTGTATTTTAACAGGATCTACATTTTTTGTATTGTATGATTTGGTCTATCTCTAACGGTTTACCAATTATGCAAAAGTCATCCAGAGTAAATAACATTTCATTTGTCATAAAAATATCTCAAACATATGACATTTTAATCAAAATCATTAGAGCGATTTTCATCTAAATCAAAATTTTCGAAAAATGTACCATGTAAAGGGTAGTTTAGGGTGGCACTATTTTCTTCAAAATCTTCGTGTCGCATCCTTGAAAGACATTAAACTTAAATAGCAATTTTGGTTTTTAACCGACTTTTCGTTTTTGAGTTATGATGTCCACAGACTAACACACACACACACACACACACACACACACACACACACACACACACACACACACACACGGACGCACGCGCACGCACACACACACACACACGGACGTTTTTCTAAACATATATATTGGTCCCCAAACATATATTTCCGATAAAATCTCGACATGGAATGTTTGGTGGAATGATATACTTCGATTACATCGAATTACTTGCCAATAGAGAAAGTAAAAACGACAAAAAATGACAAAAAACGTTTAAAAAAGGTCAAATTAAGACTTTATATGACCCTATGAGAATTGCATATTTTTAATCACAATTAATAAAATCGTGCTTCGCTTATATTTTTAATGGAAAAAAAAAAAAACAAAACAAAAACTGTGACGTCATAAACATCATCCGAGACCTGCTTATCCTTGCGCCGAAGAACCACAGTATTTAAAAAAAAAACGCCTTCAGCGTTTTGATTAAAATAGTATATGTACCAGATCTTTTATACTGTCTTTTATAAAAATACAGGTTTTTGTAACATGGAAGCCTATGAAAATGGAAAATAAATACTGAAATGATCGGTTTTCTTTTAGGCAGCTTTTACTGTATATGAAAATAAAAGCTAATGGGTCGTTGTAAGACTTTTTCCTGTGTGCGTCAGAAGATCATGTTAAATATAAGGTATATATGTAAGCCTTTCACGTGGTTGTGCCAGGGCAGTATTCACGGTCAAAAAGTGACTGCCAAAGAGAATGAGGAAATCCACAAATAGACCTTGGGATACACTGGCCCTGGCATTCAAGAACATACATATACATACCTGCCTTCTTTAACGTCAGTTATTGCTGATTCAATTTACTGCAACACCTTAATTCTGGAATGTAGGAATAACACAATTATCTGTCATACTCCGCAGGGCCAAACTGCTAGAATAAGGCTTTTATTGCTGCTTCAAGGGCGGCGCCGTGGGCGAGTGATTGAGGCTAGCTTCTCACCAAAGTGGCCCGGGTTCGATTACAAGAGATGGTATGTAGGATTTGTGCACGACGAAGTGGTATCTGAGCAGGTATTCCCCGAATTCTCCAGTTTCCCCCGTCGTTCTTTCCACCAACTGCTCCATCATCACCTTCCCTTCCATCGATCTCGTCTTTATCTCATATCGCCTCACTCTCATATCAGGCTGCGGGCTGCTACACAGCTGGCAAGACCGTATTCACCGCTCGGGAGGAACTACTCGGGGGCGGGGGAGGGGGCGCTAAGCACATCCCACCTTGTACTACTGCATCCTGCTCATGACGCCTGCTGCGTCCCAGAAGCCGGGGTGCGGCGGTCGTGCGATAAACCTTGCCCAAGCATGAGCTGTTATACGGAGGATTGTTTCCGATCTCTGATAACGAATTGTGAATATGATTGCTGCATTTGTGAGATACGAGCAAAACCAGTTACTGTGTTGTCTTTGTAGCACTAGGACATGTGTGAGTCTCATTATGCCTAAGCAAACTGAACCATTACTGCCCTTTCCGAGCATAGTATAACTATTCTGATATTATTGAAGCATGTGTCAAAGTACGGGACTAGCTCCGTATTGAATAAAAAGAGAAAGGGTCGCACGGGATTAACTCCAAAAGGAGGGAAATAGGCAAACCCACGACCTGCTGGTGAAAGGAAGATAGAAGCCCTCATCTCTGGCAGTAATCCAGCCACGCAACGGACCATTGCAAGCAAATTGGGAATATCTCTCAAAACTGCTAACACCATTATAAACAAAGATTTAACCTCTCAGCGGTAAGTTGTTGTGACGTTATATCTCAGAACATCGCACCAACAGAAGCTCTATGAGAATTACGCGCTCTCAAACAATTGATGGTCTTTGGAAACCCTGCAAAGAACGCAAGAGCGTTCTCCAGTGGAAACAAGTGCAGAGCGATTGTCAGATGAAGGGGCAACAAATACCTAATCATGGCCAGTGGTAGATTCATGGCTTTTCGTAACCTAAGACAAAGTCAAACTTGTTATCAGAGACAGGAAACAACCTTCGGTATAATGGAGTTTAAGATTTATGTTTTACATCTTTGTTCCTGCTTTATTCCCAATTTTTTGTTTCAGGTAAATAAATACTGCTGCAGGTTTCTAAACGTATTGGTTTGTTCATCTCCGACACAAAGCGGCAGAGCAGCCTATTTGTCCCTTCCCCATCCCACGGTCTGCGACACTTCACTAACGAGTGTAACAATACACAGTTGACGAACAACTAGTATTCTGCACACCGCAGAAAGCCGTGAGTGGTTCTATTGTATTCTCTAATGAACTTACATTGGGACGTGTTGGGTGGTACGGGTAAGCAAACGCTTACTTCTTGGAAATAAGCTTGTTAACAATATGGACAGACTATAGGCTAATGTGCCCTTCTGCTTCTAACGTGACCCCCAGAAGGTAGTGATGAGGGAGAAAACCGAGAAGCATGGATGGGGTTTCTAACGTTTCCATTTTAAACGCATCCAAGGCCGCCCCGAATCCCCTTAAGGGGAATCTGCTCAGTGACAACCCGGAAGACGGGTCCGTGACTGACGTCAGAGCAAACCTTCTCAAAGCCTACTTGCATTGTCCAGCCACAACACGCCGTTGCCTGGTTCTTCAACCATAAAACAGATGACAACGAAGGAAATTATGGACAGGAAGGTTAAGGTAGCCACTGTGGTAAAAAAGTAAGAGTACTCTGCTTCGTAGGGTCGCTACATTTTTCCAGTTAGAAGCAGGGTGGCTCAGCCCGGTTCCTCTCCTAGTCCTTCAGGTTAGTACTCCCAATGGGGCACGACAGTCGGAAAGCACCTCCTCTCTCGAGCTTGTACTATCCCATGGGGGTCCGGAAACCAGTGGGATTACCTTCCAATGCTGGGGCGAAATTTCCAGAGCGCTGCTGCCGCGACACTCGCCGACGCTTCCAACCCTGAAAGAAACCTTGTGGATGAAGGGTGAAATGAAATAGGAAACAGGAAATCCTTTCTAGTATTCGCCTGGCGACCCGGGGAAACCTCTCCAAAAACCCATGGGTCAGGAAGGTCAGCCAAGGGGATCGAACCTGCGATCTGCCAAATGCGGGCCGCAGACGATATCGCCTGAGCTATCCGGCTCGGTTTTGATATATTCTCTGCCAAACATTTTTAATATTATTATTTTTAAGTTCTAATGGTAGAATTCTTAAAGACTTAGTTTCCTTATTTCCTCGTTGTGTAAATCTAAGTAAAATTAATTTCAGTACTAATTTATACATAATACAAGAAAATATTTAGCAGAAATGTAAAATAATGATGCAATAGACGTGTTGGCTTAACCAGATACCGGAAAGCTTGTTGTTAATGGCCTTTAGCAATCAACAGGTTTTCAAATTCTCAGAGATGTTCACCTCGTCCAGTCCAAGTTATTACATTGTTATTTGAAGGTTTCCGTAAGCAACTTTATGAAAAACAGATATCATTTGTCAAAGTAAATCAGAAAACTCACATCAAACCGGTTGCTTGCGACACACCACAGACTGCTCCATGCAGATAATTTATTTTAGCACTTAATGTGGACGGACATGATACCTATATCGCTCTTCCTACTGCGGTACTTAGCAGAGGAACACCGCGGTCACGTCTCGCATCTGGGAGATTCGTCTCTTCATTTCACTTCACCTTTCATCCTGGTTGACTATTTCAGTGTTCTGTCGGTGGAGACGTGGAACATCGAGACACCGCGTGTTTTTATATTATTATTATTATTATTATTATTATTATTATTATTATTATTATTATTATTATTATTATTATTATTATTATTATTATTATTATTATTATTATTATTATTATTATTATTATTATTATTATTATTATTATTATTATTATTATTATTATTATTATTATTATTATTATTATTATTATTATTATTATTATTATTATTATTATTATTATTATCATTATCATTATCATTATCATTATCATTATCATTATCATTATCATCATCATTATCATCATCATTATCATCATCATCATCATTATCATCATCATTATCATCATCATCATCATCATCATCATCATCATTATCATTATCATTATCATCATTATTATTATTATTATTATTATTATTATTATTATTATTATTATTATTATTAATCATCATTATTTTTGCCGGTCCTTATAACTGTGGTTGCTGTAGCACTTGCATTATAACTGTGGTTGCTGTAGCACTTGCATTTGGCGCTCCGCTGTGCAGAAGATCGCGGGTTCGAGCCTCGCCTCGGGCATATATGTACGTCTGAAACTATGACAGTAAGTGTGTGTGTGTGTGTGTGTGTGTGTGTGTGTGTGTGTGTGTGTGTGTGTGTGTGTGTGTCTGTGTGTTTGAGACTAATGGTGCTTGATGATCAAGGCAAAAAAAAAAAAAAAAAAGAAACTCCTGGGTGTTTCGGTCCCCCCCCCCCCCCATAGGGTGTGTAAGGGAGGAGGAGTTTGGCTATCAGAGCTGGCGCCGGGGAGTTTAAATCTAATAATCTGATGTGTTGCACTCACATGACTTTTTCTTCTCTTGTACAAACCATTCTTACAAACTCTTATTCCTCTATCTTCTATCCTATTGCTTACTTATTTCCTTCTGACTAATTTCCTTGTAGGTGCAAGGGGAATATTAGAATACAGTAGACTTCGAGCGATAGTCAAATCTTCTAAAGTTTTGAGATTCCGTTCTCTTTGCACGGCTAAGATATAAAAAATTGAATAACGAACTTCCATTTGTGGAAAATTACAAAACTCGCAAGTAACAAGGAAAATCTACCAAATGGTTCACTTAAAAAAGTGTGTTTTAACGAAATTTATATTTTTTGTATAGTACGATTTGGTCTATCTCTTACAGTTTACCAGTTATGCAAAAGCCATCAAGGGTCACGGACTACGTGGGCTATAGCCAAAAAATTCAAAATATAGGTTTCATTTCGTTTTTGAGTTATGCTGTTCACAGACTGGCAGACACACACACACACACACACACGAACCTTTTTCTAAGAATACTTTTTTTATTTAGGAGCTTCAAAACATATTTTCGGTGAAATCTCGATATCAAAGTTTTGGGTGGAATGAATACTTCCTCTACTTGTATATATAGTAGAGAAAGCAAAAACATTGGGGACCCTGCCCTCTGCTTTTGGATCTCCTAGATCTGCCCACCCTTAGTATCCTGTGACAAAATTCACTCGAATTATGGTGGAAATTCATTCAGCATTGTTCACGACAGTTTGCGCGACAGTTAGTGAAATACGATATATCCTTTCATCAAAAAGCTATATGGCTGCAAGTATTTGACACAAATTATATTTTTCGGCGGAACAGTTCTCTATTGACAATGATTGTATTGGATATTTGTCAGTCATCACGTAGAGTCCGTGGTTAACGTACTGTCATTCTGTATATGGAGCCAAGTGTACGAAAGATGTTCAGCAAGTCGAGGTGCCAAGTCCCTCTACGAACCTTGTGTTAGTCGTCTTGAAGGTAGAGTCCGGGAGGGAAGTAAGTCATTTTAGTGAGCGAGCGTATTAAAATCACGTTATGAGTGACACAGCTGCAATTCATGGCCAGCTTTCCACTGCAACGGAAAGAGGATGAGGACATTGTAATATGCAAGGCCAACCTTGCATCCTCAGCCTCGACTGACTGCATTTAGAGGCGTCGTCGAGGTTGTTGACTGAACACACGCATTTATAACATACAACAATCAACTAATCTTAATGTATATGTGTGTGTCCCTTACACGCTTCCACAACTTTGCACTCACTTCGACCAAATCTTACACATTATCTTTAACATGAGGCGAAAATTACTGTGTAGCTTACAATTCGAAATATTTAAGTTTATGTAATGTCTGCAAAAGCTCCCAATCCATGTCTTTGTCAACCATAATCGCAGTAGTTCGAACATTGTCAACATAAGAATAATGATTTACGTTTTCACGGCCTCACAAAATAACAAGGGAGTAATTATAAT
Organism: Tenodera sinensis; assembly: GCA_030765045.1. Lineage (NCBI taxonomy): Eukaryota > Metazoa > Arthropoda > Insecta > Mantodea > Mantidae > Tenodera > Tenodera sinensis. Next base: position 20,733,900 of record CM060970.1, read on the forward strand.
ATTCGTTGATCTCCCTTACATCCATTATGGAGTAATAACACAGTGTGTTTTCTTATTAGTTGTGTGTATGTTGCTTATTGAGTATAAACAATGTTATATTGATGCCCCTTAGATTTCTATTATTTCTTCCTAATGAGATTTTGTCTGTAAATATCTACGAGGTAGCCAGAATGCGACAATGTGAAAGTCATTCAATTGTATTAACTAGACACCATCATCACAACGTATGGTATTTGTGGTTATTAACAATGCTTTTGCATAGTGTTCCTGTCTCGTGTTATAAATTATAATTCTAGCAATACTGTTCTATTTAATAATTTCATTCATTAGCTCCAAGACAGCTGTATTATTCCCCAACACGCCTTCCAGTGTTATTAACGGCAGTATTTAAGTAATGATGCTTGCCTCTGACGCGGAGGACTCGGGTTCGATCCCCGGTACCAGCATGGGGATTTTATCCCCTCTGGAAGGTCTGGCACAGGGTGCACTCAGCCTCGCTAGGTCCTGGGGGACCAATTGAGGAGCTACTTGATAGAAAAGTAGCGGCCCCAGGTCGTGAAGACCGCATAACTAGCCCCCACCAATGACGCCTGTAGTGGGCCGAGGTGTGGGACGCAGCGGCTAGGCGGTAAGGCTTGGCTCTTCCTGGGCTGTAGTGCCGGGGCTAGGTTTAGCCTATTTAAGTAATCATGGATAGAAAGAAACAATATAATATTGTATCCGATGACCGGGATTTGAACCACTGATCTACCGATTACCGTGCGGCTGCTCTAACCGGTAGATCTGTGGTTCAAATCCCAGTCATGGCATTCAATTTTTAGTCTCACTCAACCCTTTCTAATCATATCCTACACACGACTATTGCGTGGAAAAACATTAATTACATTGTATTTTATGTTCTGCTTAGAGCAGACCTGGGCAACTGGTGATCTCTAAGCGCAGCTCGCCCACGGCCTTACACTGGTAACTGGATGGTTAACAGATAAAAAAATAAAGGTTACTTAAGTTATTCCGCGAGTCGCACAGGCCTAGCTTAGAGTTTGTACACTGTAATGTTCCTGATTATGCGCAAAATAGTTTATTTAATTTTACATATTATCTTTTACATTAAGGCTTGTGCAAATCCTAAAAATGCTCCATTTTTTCAAATGATTTTTATATCCTATTAAAGATTTTATTTTGCCTTTAACAGACCATTATAAAGAACTGCACATTCTGAAACAGTTTTTCTGTTTGTCATATACCTACAGAGAGTCACAAACATTCAAATCAAACTATGTGTTGCACTCACATGACTTTCTCTACTCTTGTACTAACCATTCTTATAAACTCTTATTCCTATATCTTCTTCGTGTTAGTTGAGATAAACATTTGTACAAATTATCTTATTGCTTATTTCCTTGTAGGTACAAGGGGAATATGGGAATACAGTAGGTTTTGAGCGATAGTCAAATCTTTTAAAGCTTTCAAATTCCGTTCTCTTTTTACGGTTAACATATAAAAAATAAATAACGATGTTCCATTTAACAGAAGTATAAGTTCTCCGAAACTCGCACAAATAACAAGGAATATTTCCGAAATGGTACACTCTATAAAAAATTTTATTCAAACATAAATTCTGTATTTTAGCAAGATCTACATTTTTGTATAGCAAGATCTGGTCTCCTACGGTTTACGAGTTATGCAAAATGTATCCAGAGTAAATAGGACTTCGTGGGCTACATGCAGAAAATACAAGATATATTTTTCATTTGCCATACAAATATTTCAAACATATGGCATTTTAATCAAAATCGTTAGAGGAATTTTCTTAAAAATGTTCGAATCGCATCCTTGAAAGACATAAAACTTAAATACCAAATTTAGTTTTTAACCAACTTTTCGTTTTTGAGTTATGGTGTCCACAGACTGACAAACACAGACAGACCGACACACACACACACACACACACACACACACACACACACACACACACACACACACACACACACACACACACACACACACACACACACACACACACAGAGGGCCTTTTTCTAAAAAAAAAATTGATTCAGGGGACCTCAAAACATATTTGCGATGAAATCTGGACATCGAATTTTTGGGTGGAATACAATTATTCTTCCTCTGCATTACTAAACGTGGTAGAGAATGTAAAAATAGAAATACCATTTGTTTAAAATACCTACGTGAATCTCTTACATTTACATCTCTTGCACCTGTTGCATTTAAATTAAACAGCAATACTGAACTTTTTTGAAGAAAAACGACATTTAAAACTGTAATAATGTAGTACTGTGTTTAAGAATATTTCAAAGCCCATCCAGAGTAGTCATTATTGTATTGGCGATATTAGTAAATGTAAAGCGCCAAATGAAGGTATGGAGCCTAAACGCAGCGAAGGTCAGTGGTTGACTTTTTTTTTTTCTTTCAAATTTGTATGCAATTTCACAGGTAGATTACCAGAAGCTGTAAAGCTGACTGACAGTTGAAGGTAAAACGTTGGGATCGCCGACACCTCTATTCTAGACATAAAATCTACCGCATTCCATTACGTTCAGTAGATTAGCTATTCTAAGAAAACGGTAGTACCAGAAGTAGATTCTAAAGACGTATGAATATTTATAGCGAATAATTCATCCTTTAAACCAAATTAATATGCCATTAATTTATATGTTGACTGTGTGAATGTGTAAACAACTTTCTCCGCTTAGCCTCTTGACTTATTTGACATTTCAGAGCACACGTGGCCGGGCGAGAGTGACTTTATCGAAATAATAACACGAGGAAACGATAAAATGAAAGTTTAACATTTCTCAGCCTGTCTTTTGTTGACAATTACACTCCTCTGCCTTTGTTCATCTCAACAGATAGCTGCTCACATCTCCAAGACAATACTTCCACTGTTAACTGAGGAGATTTTACCTTGTGTTGCTTCATCTATCACTTTCTCTATGTTCTTCCCTCCACTCGCATTTCTTTCTCCTTTTCCACTTTATCTTGCATCTCTCACTAATGCCCCTCTATCTCCTCTTCATCTCTTATCGTCCGTTGATTAAATGTGTATGAATGCTTGCCAACTTCCTGAAACTGAAACGCGTGAAACTTGTCTTTGCCTTACAAACCATATAGTAATTTTGCAATGACTTGAAAAGATATACAATACGTTAAATGAAAAATCTAATGTGTTGCACTCATGACTTTCTCTACTCTTGTACTAACCACTCTTGCAAACTCATTCCTATGTCTTCTTCGTGTTAGTTGAGATGATTTACAGAAATTATCTTATTGCTTACTTCCTTTTATGTATCGTATGACTATGACAACTTGCAGAGGGGGATCTTTTGTGCTCCTGCTGGGGCACCCCCCTGGGAGGATGGATGAGGCAAATGGATCCTAAGGGCGGCTGGAACGTTGCCAAGACATAGTAGAGCGCTACATTTTCCCAGTTAGAAGCACCCCGCCGAAGGCTGATTCAGTGCTGTAGTTGGCAACAGTTTGTGACTTGCAGCAGGTATGTTCAAGAAATCGAAGGAAACGACTGAAGAAGAAAGGAGAATTATTTAAAAATGGAAAATCATTCAAAGAGATAAGTGAAACCACTTTAAGATCTGTTACTACTATTAAAAACATTGTGTACAGATTATGTACGTAGCAGAAGATTTTTGTGCAGAGCGGCGATGGGTTTACTTGTAGGAAGTGTGTTCTGAAATGCCAAGGTTTAGCATTTCTAGTTATAACTCTTTAACTATGGTCGTTAATAGAAAGCAAAACAAGAAAATAACACTTGTTTACTATTTCTTGCCTCGCAGCCATTACTGGAGACACGAGCTCTATGTTATTCCCGACAAGCTGTCTCTTAAGACACTTCTCGATGGCTGTTAATTATCCATTTGTCGCCCATTTCTTCCAGAGTTTCTAATGAGTGACGTTTATGTGTTACAGTGAAACATTTACTTTACGACATAAACAGAACCTTATGCATTTTTCATATTCTATATTGTTTGGCTCCCAAACTGGGAGTGGGGCCAGACGTACTAGATAAACATTATTACTCCATAGGAAAATGTGATAGGATGGCGCCGTGGCCGAGTGTTAGACCACTCGCCTTTCACCTAGGCAGGGGATTTGTTGTGGACAAAGCGGAATCTGGGCGGGTTTTCTCCATGTTCTCCGGTTTCCCCCGCAATTCATTCCACCAATTGCTCCATCATCAACTTTCCTTTCATCCATTTCCTCCATTCTCACTCTCACACGGGCTGATCACACATTCTGGTTACTCTCTGTGATCCGAGTTTATCTGCTCCTCGACAGACGTCTGACCCCGGGCACTAAATTGTAAGTACTGAGGTATAAATCCCTCATACAAGGAGCGTAAACAGAAAGAAGAAGAAACGTTTTATGTGCATTTATACCCATTTCCCTACTCACTCTTCTACAGACTTCCTAAAAATCCTTATTATTTTAGTTGTTTTTGGGTTGTTCCATTTATACTCCACCTTTAACAGCAGTAGTTCATATCGGCGGTCTTTCTTTTGGAATATATTGCCATGTCGGCAATGGTCTTGAACCGTAAACAGTTGTTATTAAATTTCTTTGGGGTTTTATATGTTAGAACAAACACACACACACACACACACACACACACACACACACACACACACACACACACACACACACACACACACACACACACACACACAGACACCCACACACACACACACACAGACACATGCACGCTCTCACTCATAGTTGCAAATTTTGGGAAGGACGGAGAACAATCTTAGCTAGAGAACTTTCCTACCTCCCCCCCCCTCCCCCCAGTCCTCAACCTGCGACCCCTCGTACAGCGGACAGATGTTCTCCCTAGTCACAAACTGGTCACTTCTTTCAATCCAACGATCAATTTCAATCTTCATATTTCTTTGTAGGTGCAAAGGGAATACAGTAGGCTCAAGCAATAGTCAAATGTATGAAAATCGGGTCGCTATATGCTGACCTTGAAATTCCAAACTTTGCATGATTCTCCAAGAAACAAAAGAATGGCGACGTAACACTTAAAGAAGCGTGATAAGACATTGAAAGATTGAAAATTATTTTCAAGGAATATTTTGAAAATTGTTAGTAACACAAGGGTATTTTTATAGAGAATAATTGTATATGCTTTAACGAGACCTATATATTTAACGTATATTTAGTTTTGCAAGTTGAAAACAATTATAGAAAATTAATTGTATAGAAAGGGAACTTTGTGTATTCATAAAACTTTTAGGACACGCAATTTTATTGTTTGTGTTAACATATAAGGAATATGATGTTTAATGAACATCGTTAAAGCCTTTTTTTTTAAACTATAAATAGTAACGAAAACTTTCCCATGCGAAGCTTTTAGGGCGCAGAAATGTTTCGAAGACCTTTGCTTGTAATGTCATATTGAAATATGAAATTTTTATACCTTTTGGGTTTATTTAGTTTTGGTGTTCACACCTAAAAAACACACACAAACATACGAACGTTTTTCTAAAATTGCCTCTTATATCTATGTAGTTTCTCAACTGTTTCCCGATACCTTTAATAATTTTGTGTTCCGTCCAAAATTCCATGTCGTTATTTCATAGGAGATACATGTTTAGAGACTTTCTGAAAAAAATATATATATTTTTAGAAACACTTCCGTTTGTGTATGTCTGTGAATAAATACCAAACTTGGTATTTAAGTTCAGTATTTTCCAACGATATGTGACGAGGATTTTCAACAATATCTTGCACCTTAAAATTCCCTTAATAAGGAAAGTTTTTTTCCAAATTATTTTCTCAAGAATGGCTGTAACGATATGAATATTGATAGACAAAACCTTATTACACAAACACATAGATCTCATTAAAGCACACAATTCATGTCACATACTTCTTTTTTGGAGTTAGCTATTTCCGAGATACTCCTTGTTATTTTTTTGAGTATTCCAGCAGTTGTACTTTTTCCAATGGCACTACTGCCATTAAAAGGCGAGGAAAATGTGAGTGGCGCTAGGACAGGCTTGTAAATATATGCGACACCTAAAGTGAATAATTTGAGAGTCGTGTAGCAAGGGCGCTCACCTCGCCAGATGTTACAGCAAGTAGGTCGGTTGACTTGATGCAATCCCGCAGCACTTCCTATAATTATATCCCATTACCACGTCTCGGCCTTCACAATATGCCTGCCCGCCTGCCTGCCCGCTTGCCTGCCTGCCTGCCTGCCTGCCTGCCTGCCTGCCTGCCCGCTTGCCTGCCTGCCTGCCTGCCCGCCTGCCTGCCTGCCCGCCTGCCTGCCTGCCTGCCCGCCCGCCTGCCCGCCCGCCTGCCTGTCCGCCCGCCTGCCTGCATGCCTGCCCGCCTGCTCGCACTCTACCTTGGTGGTACATCATACCTACACAGGGCTCGGATTCTTCGCTATGTTAGCGTCCTGATAACAACTTCAAACTAACTTTAGTGTTCTGAGAAAATATTTTGAGTTTTATTGCACATAAAAACAAGTATTTTCTGATTTTTTATGTAAGTAAATAAATATTTTCGTATTCTCACATAACACAAAAATCGCATAAAGGAAACATCGTTTTAAAATAATTTTAATATATTTACATAAAATCAAATTAAAGCAGCAGAATTATTCTTAACAAGCCACTATCCAACTTCTTTAATGCTCCTCAATTACAATGACCAGATGTCACAATGTGTTATTCATTATTGGAAGAACTTGATTGTCAGCTGAGGCAGATGTGTCCAACCCGTGGCCCGAGGGCCGATTGTGGACCTCAATCCCATGGCATGCGGCCCGCAGTGATATTTGCTCTATCACATTGCATTCAGACCTCAGTGGTGTTTATAAATTATAATATTATTTATGAAATTAATAATTCTATTTGGAATAAGATAAACTTGAAAGACCAAAACTTTTTCCGCTTCCAACACAAGTGTTCATCAGTCATTCTCTTGCTCAAAATATGGAGAAATCACGTCTGTTTTAGCAAATACCAACCCACATTTTTATTTATGATATTATTTACCGCGCTTCGCTATAAAGTCCCCATGCATTGTTGACTGTGAGGTGACACCACTTTCAAAGGCGAGTACGTGCCAGATATTTTATTATCGTTAGATTTAATGTTAGTTTCCAGTTGTCGCTCACATTGTAGTGTTAGAGAGAGGTTTTAAAAATATATGTAATTCTGTAATTTTATTTATAATAAATCGAAAAGTGTGTATTCCATCCAAAAATTTGACATTCTCTGGAAATACCTACACTATTTGAAATGATCTATCTTCGTCTGAAACTTTTCTTTTCTTCCCACACCTAGACGCTATAAGTATCACTTAAAATAACTAATATACCATTAATATTTTAATAAAAATAATTTCTCAATATATTAGCTATTTTTTAAACTAATTGGTTTATCTTAGAGTTTTGATCATATTTAATACGGTAAGCAAATCCAATCAAGCGGCCCGCAAACCACTTCACCTTAACGACAATGGTCCTTTTCCAAAAAAAATGTTGGACACGCCTGAGCTAAGGTATCCCTTCACTTGGAAGAAAATATAAACATCTCGCAATAAGAACGGATAATTCCTCCACTACCTTGTGCTTGATTGGTCACTTAACGCTTCACTGATACTTGTAGGTGGCCATTGAACTGTATAGTCAATTACTCGTGTGAATCCCCAAAGTTTATACAGCCTTTTAGTTGTGTTGTGCAACAATATGCTGCGGAATTTAAGGGCATTTTCAATTGCCACGATAAAAATTGGTGTTTCTTTTGCTTTGATTTTCTTCTGCTTTGTGTATCTTAGTTACTCAGAATAAACAAGGTTATACCTACTGACGTTACTTAAACTACTATGATTTTTTCCGAATACGATGATGTAGAAGTCACACCATTACAAACTGTTCAACATCGCATTTGCGTAGTATTTTCTCGGCATATCTATAATTCACTGAGAGCTTTAACTTGTCATGTGTCTTGTGTGATAATGTTTACATGTCTCCAAAGAAACTTAATGCTGTTGGGCAAGTGCAACCTAAGGTAAAATGGTATAGGAATAATCAACCCACGAGCAACGTCAGGTAATTAATCTTATTTGTATAAATTTGTATATTAGTCAAAACAGCACTACCTTCAATAATGGCAACTGTGTTTTTAACAATCGTTCCTTTAATAATTAAAGTATTTTTCAGTAGAAAGGTTATTTGTTAGTGTTAAAAATAAGGTAACATTTATTTGAAATTATAAACTGATTTTTTGTTGTAATAACAAGAGAAGATCGAAATACATGTAATTTCTGGGTTTTCCTCAGTTGGCAGTGCTGATTAAATCGAACTACACTAATCGAAATTAATATATTTTAGGTTATCTTTTTAACAATTTAACATTTTCTGGTCCAACCTTTGTGATACAGTACTAAAATTCATATTTTATGTATGAAATAGCCCAGATAAATATCATTCGACGGTCCGCTCCGTTCAAGAATTTATCGATTATACGAGAAGTCTTGTGGTATAACTTGCGATATATTGTCAAACCACGGGTAACGCCGACTGTGTAGATAAACGTGGACACAGTATGTGTGAAAATAGGTTTCAGTTAACAATGAAAATAAATTTCCGTTGAATGGTGTTATTTTACTGTAATGTTTAACTTGTTATCCAAACAAATGAGGAAAAATCGTTTTCAGTGTAGGTACCTACCTAAAAGAGGTTTTTTGGGGTTTTAGCGAGATGAATCACAAGGTCTATTGATTGGCTGACGTGAAATGTACAGGATACGGTACTTCGCAGCACACTTGATTGGATTATATGGTTATGACGTCACACATACACACTTTCGCTGCCACAGAGAAGTCAAGGCCTTCACGTGGAGGTATGCGACCGCTTGCTGCCTCGAATCTGTGTCACTTTGTTTCTTTCAACTTTTATTCTTTTACTCGTAGTGGCGAGGGACTCAGATTTCACACAAACTCTCAGCTTTATTCTAAACTAACTTATTTTATTCCAATTATGTACTGATAACATTATCACAACTTCCCTCGCTCTAAACTTTCCCTGCAGTTCCATCGTTTGTAAGTTCTTCAATTCTCGCGTACTCCAGACGTGTTATACTCACAAACATCATACATATAATAGACTTTTTTTTTAATTCACAATGGAGCAGTAAAGCGTTTAAACAAAATCTACAGGTGTGAAATTATGTATAGCTCTTTAGTTTCTTTTGTATGTTCGTTGGATGTTCTTTCTTGGCGTAATAATTTAGTATTAGTATGTTTGTATGTAGTAAGATGCTTCTTTTACTTCCTCTACTGGTAAGCAGAGGAAGTACTGTCTTCCACCCAAAAATTCGATGTCGAGATTTCACCGGAAATATGTTTTGAGGTCCCCTGGTCAATAAAAAGCATTTTTAGAAAAACGTTTGTGTCTATCAGTCTGTGAACAGCATAACTCAAAAACGAAAAGTCGGTAAAAAAACCGAAGTTGGTAGTTAAGTTTAATGTCTTTCAAGGACGCGACACAAAGATTTTGAAGAAAATAGCCCCACCCTAAACTACCCTTTACATGGACAATTTTCGAAAGTTTTGCTTTTCTTGAAAATGGTTCTAAGAATTTTGATTAAAATGCCACATTTTAAAGATACTTTTATGACAAATGAAATGTATATTTTAAAATTTCTTGCTATAGCCTATATAGTCCAAACCGCAAGAGAAAGACAAAATCTTACTATACAAACAATTTAGATCTCACTAAAACACACAATTTATGTCTTTTTTTTTTTTTTTTTTTTTTGGTGGAGTGAACTATTTTGGAGATGTTCCTTGTTATTTGTGTCAGTTTCGGAAAACTTAAAGCTTTCGTGAAATGGAACATCGTTGTTCATTTTATATACGTTAAGCGTGCAAAGAAAACGGGATCTCAAAGCTTTAAAGCTTGACTATCGCACAAAGCCTACTGTATTCTAATATTCCCCTTCTACCTACAAGGAAATAAGCAATAAGATAATTTGTACAAATGTTTATCTCGACTAACACGAAGAAGATACAGGAATAAGAGTTTGTAAGAATGGTTAGTACAAGAGTAGAGAAAGTCATGTGAGTGCAACACGTCAGATTTTTTACCTTTGTTTCTAAGGCAGCATCTTAGTTCCTTACTGTTTTGCTGCTGGTTGTTCCCGATTCTAATTCAGTCTATATATGCATAAAACACTTGTATACAGGCATTGCGTCTCAATGATAAGGATAGTCGAGGTCGTTAGGGCACGAACTTGTGAACGGGAGGCCTGCGGTTCAAATCCTGCCAGAGGCGTTTCCCTTAGAATTTTTTTACAAGTTTCACTCAATCTTTATAACTGACGAATGCCGAGAAGGTAGTCTAAACTTAGGCCTGGAACGTTTCTTTCCTAAATGTCTTTTCCTAGTTATTATCAATGTTTGTCGTCTATACTGCCGTATGTATGTAGTTAAATACTACTAGAAAGTTATATTCCTATTCTTCTGTAGCAGAGTTTCACATTTGAAATGCGACTTTCCAAGTTTGGTCGTTTTATACAACACCGTAATCTGTTCTTTGAATATATTCCTGGGAATTAAGTGCCTTATTTGTAACAACTCACTTGTAACATTCCTTCCACAACGGACAAATACTCCACGCTGCACTTTCACTCCTTGCTGGTTGCATATGTAGGAAGGCAGTAAGTATTCAGTCTCTGTGTGGTGCGCCTGTACTTGCAAAGGGGTTTTTAAGCAAACTTAAGAGGTTTTCGCTTCCAATACAGAATGGGACGATGAGCAGCAAAGTTTAAGAGCGTCTAGAAATAAAATCTCTATCTTTGCGCTGCTAACCTGTAAATAAATCGATATTATGTATTTCTAGATTATGAAAGTGCATATGCATTAGGTTATTTATTTGTCATTTTAAGCCAATTTTTATGTCATTTTCGTGACTTTTGCGTCTTTATTTTGTGATTTTCATCCTTTTAGATTGAGCATGTAAAGTTTTTTATGTTATGTTATGTTTTATATAAGGATAGCTTTTCAAACATCACAAATTTTTTTATTGAACGGAGAAAAAGAGTAACTTTGTACATTCTTTACTCACATTCTTATGGGGGACTCATTCTTATTTAATGATTAGTGCGAAAATTGCTGAAGAAGCGTGAGTCTGCGAAGTTTGTGATCGTTACCACATGTGAAGTCTCCCAAAATATGCAAAAGACTAAAAACACATCTCACACATTCATGCTCAATCGAACGATTATTATTATTATTATTATTATTATTATTATTATTATTATTATTATTATTATTATTATTATTATTATTATTATTATTATTATTATTATTATTATTATTATTATTATTATTATTATTATTATTATTATTATTATTATTATTATTATTATTATTATTATTATTATTATTATTATTATTATTATTAGGCCAACAAGTTTATGAACATTTTCTCGCCAGAATTCTTACAGAAACTGCTTGGAATCGAAAGCACACCAACACTCGTAATTTGTGTTACCTACATATGAAATTTGAAACGTCTCGCACAAATTTGTGAAATTGTGAAATCATATTTTCTGAAAAAATAACACAGAAAGCACTGCTTAGCCTGACTCACAATTAATGTTATGTATATACGAGTATTATGCGCACGTGTTCTGATAAAATGCATGATACTCTGCATCCAGGAAATATCACATAAATAACACGTGTCTCCTTTTTTTTTTTTTTTTTTTTTTTTTTCCCTTTTCATCAGGGATGACTGGTCTTCTGTCAAGGCATTGCAAGTTTGTAAATATTATTTATTGTCTTTTGTTAAAACTCCTCCCATATTTCAATGTCACTGACTTTTATTACTGGAAAATCAGCTCTAGAATCTAATATAGCTGATTTTGATAGCTGTTTTCAAGGTTCGAAGCGGAGGCTTAGCACCTGTCGAAGATATTTTGTGTCCGTGCCCCTGATGAGACGCCCCGGGAGGGAGGGATGAGGTAAGAGGGTAGTAACGGTGATCAGATGTGAGGAGAGGCGACAGAAGAGGTCAGAGTACCTACCTAACCAACACAGATTGAAACTCCCCGGCGGCGGCTCATACCATGATCTCCCCTTGCCCCTCCGTCCGGCGGGCTTTCATATCCTCTAACGTTCCGGTATTCGATTCCTTTCCCGATCAAGAGGACGAGGATCTAGAGAGATCAATTTCCCTGCCATGCAGCGCCCCTCCGCCGACACTTACAATCCTGAAACACCCAGCCAGGATAAAAGATGAAGTGAAATGAGAAGTGAGGTGAAGTAGAGAAACAGAAAATTCGAGGGTATAATTATTCTTCCCAATAGTACCTGCTCAATGAATATCCTCAACTGAAAATTCAAGTTCTTCCCAGTTACAACCTTTCCCATGTTAATGCCTCAATTCTGAACACTCATGTTACATATAATGCGTGTATTTTAACTTTGCCATCTTTGTTCTGGTTAACGTTCTCAGTGACTGTGAATCAACCTTATGCTACTTTTGAACAAATACGTATCTCTGTCGGCTTTACTGCTTTCCAGCTTTCTTTTATTAAAGAGACGTTTAATTTTAGAAATACATATTTTGGAATGCCACGACACGAAATCTTGGCTGCCTGAATGTTCATATTCCTCTTTATCAATTTAGAAATCAAGAGAGGTTTACAAAATCTGGTTTACATTAAAATAACCAACATGCACTTAAGAGTAATTAGGAGCTCTGAAATATGTCATAAACCGAGCTGATAGATGATGTTAAAAAGTGACAGTTCCATAAAATCCTTTGAAATTCTGGTGTACTGAAGTCCTAAGGTCCTTCACGCAAACTTCTGAACTCGAACTGTGTTTTTCTCAATTCTCGCTTCATTTTCTTTTTTCTTTATCTTAGGCCTACTTATGATACGTAGCAAGTATTGCATTCCACCCGAAAGTTCCGTGGCTAGATTTCGTCAGAAATGTCATAAAGATCCCCTGAATAAAAAGAATGACAAATATTCGTTCATTTTTTGGTTCATCAAAAACAATATAACTCTTTTTATTAAATTTTATTAAATTAATTACCAAATCGTATATATTGGATATTCTACGAATTGTCTGCAAATTACGCTTCATTCTGAGTGAAAATTGTATAATCCCATATAAGTCGTAAACACTAAGAGATTTAAATTGCCACATTTGATATCGAATCGAAATCCAGTCCATCGTCTGAGAAACCATTACGCTATACCGCTCTTTAGAATAAGAATCTAAAACAACACTTTGACAGTGCTTCAGCAACTGTCCTAGATTCTATCATGCTTCTATCCCCCTTCTAATGACAATAACAATTAAGTAAAAATATGAAATATTTCTTGCAAGAAGTTGCTGTTGTACACGAGGGTTGCTGAGCTCTGGCGAGTGAATGACTATAGGTGCTTACGAGATATGCTACTGTTTGGGAGCAGAACGTTAACATTTCCAGCTCAGTCGGGTTTCGGGTTCCATTACTCCAGCCAAGGATATTCCTTATCCTGCCTAGAGGTTGCAAGTGTGAGTTTAATGTTTACAAAATCCATAAGCATTGCCTATAGGCAACCTTCGTCGTTAAAAACGGGATATAAATGGAACAATAAAAAAAGGATAAATATAAACAGAAAATAAAACAAGGATTTTAGTGCGTCACTGACGGAAAAGTTTTCCGCCAACTCTCGGTTCTCTCGCGCAGTGGAGTGTCCACGAAACCGGTGACCATATGTGACGTTCCCGACCAGAAGGACCAACTCAACAAACGCACATTTCGAGTAAAACGCCATTTTAATTTTCCACCTATGGTTCTAACTGAACCCCTCCGATTTGTCTCTAGCCATTTTTCATAGAAAATTAAGGTGCCCTCAACTACATTCATGCACCAAAATGTTTACTGTTACCAGTCGAGACAAACGCTTAAATAAAAATAACACTCAACTGTCCAGTTCACCCTTGTGGTCGGGAACACCTCATATGTGTATTTCCTGCCTGTTTTTATCACAGTCATTCTTTTGACTATTTTCACTGCACTGTATCGTGCTACTCTAATAGTTAACATGCGTTTTACCTTTGATCATCAGATAACACACACCGCATGTATTGTATGTTCTCGGAAGTCGTTGGTGTTTCACATTGCACCAATGAGCGTGTCACTTCAGCCAATGAAATCATAAATGACAGTTTGTTAACTCCACGTGGAGTGAAACAGCGTTGCAACATCTCCCCTGTTTTCTCTCTCATTCTGACATTGACCTTCTAAGAAGTAAGTGTCCACGCGTGGAGTACGAACGCTTACATGGACAAAATGTGACAACGATGAATACCTTCATCTTGTAACCTGGCTTTGACGAGCCGCATGTTAACCATTAGAGTAGCACTATCTGTTTCCATGAGCCCTTTGCACACAACGTCTTGATAATCCCGTTTGTAGTCCACCATTTTGGATGGGGTAGGTATGATAGTGCAGCCATTAATGAGGGATAGCAGAGAACGCTCCACATATGCGCTCATGCTTGGCCAAGTGATGGTATTTCCGATAGCGGTGCGTCCTTGATGAAACCAGTTTCTCTCGCGGATTCTCTCAACGCACTCCGCAGTTCACGATGTTGACACCTGGAACACAAAACAATTATTATCTCCCACAGACTTTAAAACAAAACAATAAACCACGCTCTCATTCCACGATCAGACTTCTTTCAAGGGACAACACGTTCCTCAGAAACAAGCACCTGTCGCAGCTATTTGCTAACATTATTTTGTTTCCATGAGCGTCGGCAGACATTTTTCCAGGGGGGGGGTACATCTTTGAAATTTGCAATCAGATAATATCAATTCACTATTTTATTGTCAAAATTTATAATATTCGTTGCATATAACCATGTTAATTTGTGTTAAATAGAAATTGATCTTTTAAAATAGTAGTTTAATAGTAATTGATTGCACATTAAGTTGACCAACTTCCAGGGAGGGGCCGCGGCCCTCCCCTTGCCCCCCCCCCCCTTCGCGACGCCCATCTTTGTTTCTTAAGGATATGGATAATTCAAACTATGACATTCTCAATTAATAATGCCAGTTTTTCACTTTCTCTACTACGTATAGTAACTAGGGGAAGTATTGTATTCGAACCAAAAATTTCGATGTCGAGATTTCCCTGAAGATATGTATGTTTTGAAGCAAAGCATTTTAGAAAAAGGTCCGTGTCTCTCTATCTCTCTCTCTCTCTCTGAGTGAGTGAGGGAGTGTGTGTGTGTTTGTGTGTGTGTGTGTGTGTGTCTATCTGTGAGCAGCATAACTCAAAAACTCGAGGCGTGCAGCCGCACGGCGAGGCTGGTTTCTATGTTGGTGGTGCGGGTCCGCACTCAGTATAGTACAATTTGTCGTATAAGTTATTCCTAACACACATAACATAAACACTTATAAAGAAAAGTAAATTACTTAAGCAAAGAGATATTAAAACTGCCTCCAATATCTCCATGCTTTGTCCTGGTTGTCTAGGCTCCCGAGGTCGTCGGTTCGAACACGGCAGAGGGCCATATATTTTTCCAGGCGTAAAAACCCTTAGCGTGGCTTCCTTTGGAAGGAAAGTAAAGTCGCTGGTCCAGTGTCGTAGATTTACGGCACGTAAAAGAACCTCGAGTCTAATAAAGAAGCCTCTGATCAAAACTAATCAGTATTTAACCCCAATATAGAATGGGACGCCGATAACTACAGCAGTTAAAGAGCGTACAATTTCCCTTCGTTATTTCTACAGTTTCCTCTGAGAAAAGGCAGCAATTTCTTGACAAATGTTATTTTGAAGTTAATTTAGAGTGGTGGATTTATTTTGTAAACTTTCTCTTTTGTTTCCTCCTCATTCCTCTGATATAACCCCCCGCGATTTTTATCTCTGGGGGACATTAAAACAGAAAGTTTACAAAAACAAATCCAAGCACTTAAAAATAACATTCGTCAAGAAATCGCTGCCATTTCCGAGAGAGAACATCACAGTGCAATTTCCTAAGCTGGTGCCAGAATGTTGGAATAACGAAGGGAGGAAGTTCCGACATCTTGCTTGATACATGTGAGTAATTTTCTTGTATTTTTATGTGTGTAAGAAATTATTAGTACGAAATCACTTATTATCAAATGTAAATAGTAAGACAAGAATATAATTTCTTAATTAAGTTTTTAAATGGGATTATGCTAACAAGCCGCGCACCTACAAACGTCAGTGTAATACTATATGTCCTACTGTATATCAAAGTATGAAGAGACAGCTATTCATAAGGCTACGAACACATTTCAGTTACAAGACAACAATGTTAATTTGATTTTGATGTAAAACCGCGGAGCTGTCACAGCCTTTAGTAAATATAACGACACTTACCAAATCTAGATTAACGTAATATCAATAAAATTACTGCTTATTTAATGTAGAGCTCCTTAAAACAAACAATTTGTGTCGAATTCTTTTTCATCTTTCCTAAAATTTATTTCTATTTTTAAACCATTTACGGCTTATTCTTCCTTGTACAGTTTGAATTTTCCAATACTTATACTTTTCTCAAATGGGAAGGGTTTTTTTTTTTTTTTTTTTTTTTTTCCCTCTTCTCCATATCTCTTGGCTACGAAAGAGAATGCAATTTCAAAGGCATCACATAGGGACGGGCTGTATCACAATAAAAAGAGCAAGCAATCGGCAGAAAACAACTAAAAACAACGTGTGCTGTATTCGTATGTTTCCGTTGCATAAAAAAAAAACTACATTAAAACTACATAAATTAAATTTAAACTACATAACCTGTAGTGATTGAAATCCACAGTAGTCATAAGGTTTCTTTACTCTAATGTTCACTTGCACTATCAATTTAACCGTTCATTTAATTTATTTATCTCATAGTTTAAAGCATTCCATTTGTGAGATTGGTTGAAAATGTTGAAGAAGTGGGGTTTTGGCGGAGGCTCTTCATTGTATTTACAACTCATTATTCATTGGAGGTTTTAATTACTAATTATAGTGACATTTTAAGATCTGTCTTGCCATTTCAGTTCTCGACGGCATACCAGTGTATTCTGCGTTGTTTTTTCTCAAAAGTTTCTTGTCAACATTTATCATTACTTATTTTCCATTGATTATTTTCGACCAAGTAATTTGTAATTTTCAGTAAACCTTCAGTAATTACTGCCATAAAGGGCTAATGCGGTTGTTTCTAATACTACTTAATTTTTAAAATTATTTTTATGTCTAATACGACTTAGCTGGGTAATCTGCATAAAATACAAACAATTTTTCTATCATATTTCATATTTTTCTTTCATAGGTTCATAGAACTTTAAAAATGTCGACTGTGATTTTCCTTATAATGATTTAAGACGAAAGTAATTTTAGTAAGAGAATGTACGTCATACAGTGGAGTACCCAGAGGAAAAATGAAACAAAGAGACCATTGAAATTTTGTATGCTACTCATATGTTAAATTATGAAGCTGCCACTAAAATTGTAACCAGATCAAATCAGAAGTAGAGGTGTTAAGATTGTTCACAGTACAATGTCTAAAGTGAGTAATTTGAGTTAGAAGTGCAATGAGTACTTCAAAGTTGGTAATGAGAAAGGACATCAATTCAGATGAAACATGCGTGATCCGTAAAAGGGCTGTCAAAAATGTGTTAGCTACGTTTTTTGTAAACTGGTCATTAAATCTTTCAAATACATGTTGAAGATATAAAACTCTTTTTATATCAAACATTTAACGGAATTTTAGACCTTTTTCTTAAATTTATTAAATATTTTCAAATCAGTGCAGAGTCACTGCAGCTATTTCTTTTTTACAATTATAGTAAATAACATTCAATAATTAATTGAAGTTGTATGAAAGAAATGATATTTTACAGTGGTTTTGCAGTGATTCTTACTGTGCATATAAAGATTAAAATTAGTAAAACATATAGCTGCGGTAGTGAAAGAAGAAACAAATCGTAATAAATCCAATACAATGGATTCATGAGCAAGTTTGCATTGCACGATATGTAAATGAATGCAGGTGCCGGTAGGTATGTATGTATGGGGGATGTTCTAACTCTAACATAAGGAAACAAAAGAAAACCAGAGCCCCTACCTGACGGAACGGCGAGCCATATCACTGAACGGGTGCTCCTAGGCAAGTGTGCTTGGTCGCCTGCCTTGAAGCACCGTAAATAGATGCCTTATGACGTCACAACATGTGACGATATCCATCCACGTCAAACTCTCAACGCTAAGTGCGAAATTCAATTCTACAACTCCCTACGTCAAAGAGCCAAGCTTTTTATCAGTATAATATAATGTAACGTAGTCTACTGCCAAACCAGGCGTAGTGTCCGAAATGCTTCATTTCTGCAAATTTCAACCATTTAACTGTCACGTTTTATTTTTATGCTTCAGTATTCATAACTTTCAAACAAAATATGTTTACAACATCTGATGGGTCATATTCATACAGCTTTCCCTACCCATTCCTACAAAAACTTGTTCTTCTATCTACTTAATTTATGTTAATCCAGATGGACATTTGTGTAGATGTTTTTATCACAACGTAGCTGAAGTACCCGACGTTGCCCGTGGTTTAACGATTTAGGTTTAAGTTGTACTTTCCCAATAGCCTTGCGTTTCTTTGGAGATATTTAAAAATATAACTTAATACACTTAACAAAACGTTAATTAAATCTCTCAGAGTACTATAACAATAAAAAATACACTAAATAAATAAAACGACCGGGAAGACACTGTGCAAAAGCACTGTTGAACAGCCACAAATACCACTGGAAGAAAAGTGAGTAGAAAAAACCGTCTGAATGTAATACGTTGCATTTTTATTTCAATCATTTAAAAATTGTATTAATTGTATGTTAAAGACCGAAAGGACATGTGAATGTGTTACGTAAAAGAAAACTAAGTTGAGACAACCGTGTGAATGTAATGTTCAGTTTTATAGCATTTTGAAAGTTGTGCCCTTTTTTACTTCCTTTACTACTTATAGTAAGTAGAGGACGTATTGCATCCCACCCAAATATTATTTGTGTTGAGATTTCACCGGAATACATTCTTTGAGGTCCCATAAATACTAAAAATAAAGCATCGACTGTTAGAAAAAGGTTTGTATGTGCGTGTGTTAAGAGATCTGCGCGTGCATAAATTCATATGCCCAAGCCTGATTATCTAATGTTCTTTAAATATTATTATTTTTCAGTTATTAATATATTACTATTATCATCATTATTATTGTTGTTTTTTCTAGTATGTCAGCCCAACCGAGCTAGTTGGATCCGCGGTAACGTCTGAGGCTCGCATTCGGGAGTTTGTGGGTTCGATTGCCACGGTCGACCATCCGTACCCATGGTTTTTTCGGAGGTTTCCCGGGGTCGATAGGGGAAGGGTGGGATAGATAATTTCCTACCCTTCCATTTAACTTCATTAATCATTTGAGTCATCCTTTATTTTGCTGGTTCTTTCAGGGTTGCAAGCATCAGCAGCGTTAGGTGCAGCAGAGGTCCCCGGGCCGCCTGGTGTCTCCTTCCACCTTATCCTTCCTCTCGGGGGAGATAGGTACCATGCGAACCCCTGCTGCCTGCGGAACTTGGATTCACTTTGCAGTACCGATATGGAGATACATGACAAAGTATTGCACATTTGTGAACTGCTGTGTCGAGAGGAAACTTCAATGAACGAAAATATTGTTTAAAGTATTAAAAATGGTGAAAATCAGGACAAAAATAAGCATTAAACTCTAATATATACGTGTAATGTTTTTATTTTAAATATTGCTTCCATAATTCTGGAAACGGGCGTTGAATATAAAAAAATCACATATACTGAAAACAAAATTTAATAAATCCCAACACCGAAATGGATTGCCTCCTTGCATAAATAGATAGAAAAATAAACCTTTGTAGGAATAGTTTGTGGAAAGCTACCTACATATATCAAAATAGATACACATACTGGTTGGAGAAATCCATGAGAATGTGTTAAGAAAATGCCGAGGTATTCTTTCTATCGATTAGGTTATATAATAATAATAACAAAGCATGTTTGTGCTGCAAACACCTCGGTGAAGGTATATTTGGTGTTGGGATGAGGTTATTGACCTCGTGCCAGGTGCTAAACAACCACAAGGAAACAGGAGGTGAAAGTGAAACCTTTGTTTGTGTCTTTCTTTCTCGTTTTTGCCAGCATTCTGCCTTTTTATGCTCACCGTGAAACAAAATGCCTTTCCGGGAAGTACACTGAAACTTGAAATGCAGCAACCAAATTTCCAATTGGCTTTAGCAACTCGTATAATACAGTATTTTGGTTATGAAGTACACGTTAGGCGTTTTAACATGTTTTCTGTTTATTTTATCTGAGTAAACCTCCATTAAAATCCGAACTGTAACATTTATACCACTTCTTATAAGTACTACTAAATTACAGGTAACTCATATGTACTTGATTCCAAAACATGTCCGTCTTTGACTCGTAAAAACTAGCAGCGAAACAATCGAGAGAAAATTCTCAAAAACAATGTAAAAGTGTAAACTATATTACAGTTACACGCTTGTGGTCTCTCTCTCTCTCTCTCTCTCTCTCTCTCTCTCCCCTTCTTTCTCTCTTCGATTTTTAAATTCATTAGTAGGTAGTATAGTATTTTAAACTTACAGCAAATTTTCAACTTTTTAAAGAGTTGTACATACAAAACTGTATATGCGTTTTGTAGAGCAATCTTTATGTGTCATGCCTGAGCTTATCGGAGACGGAGAAATAAGTGTTGAGTTAGTAAAAACTGCGGCGTAAATGAGGAAGTTTGCAAAAACACTGATGACTCGTATGCGACATTTTCCCTTCCTCAGTTCAAAACACCTTTTAGTGCGATCTCAGGCCTTAGAAGTTAAAAATCTGACATATTACATTAATATGATTTCTGTATCCAATCTTCAACAAACTATTTTCTAAAATCCTACTTATTGTTCTATCTACTTCGTGTTGATCTACATAAAAATGCATAGAAATACTTTTATTCCATATTTTCTTGTAGATACAATGGGAGTATAGGAACACATTAGGCTTAAGCGATATTAAAATGTTTCAACAGTAGAATGCTATGTGTCGGTTTGAAATTGCATGACTAGGAGAAAACATTGAATAATGACTTCCAATTTGAGAAGTATGTGCTTGAAATTTTAAACAAATAATCAGCAACATCTCAGAAATTATTAATTCAAAAATGCAGACAGAAACTGTTCCTTAATCACATCTACGTTTTTTGTGCAGGAAGATTTTGTCTATATTTTACGGTTTACCAGTTATGCAGACGTCTTACAGCACTCACGAAGATGACTTCTCAGTGCTTTCCCAGGAAATTCAAGATATATAACTATTTCATTTGTCACAAAATATCTCATACAGATGGAATCTTACACACATAATGCACACACACGCGCGCGCGCGGACCTTTATCTAAGAATGCTTTTTAATGGACTCAGAGGGCCTGAAAACATACATTTCCGGTGAAATCTCTGTATGGAATTTTTTTTACTGGAATGCAGTACTTTCCCTGCTTACAATGCGTAGTAGAGAAGGTAAAAAAAGCCCTTCATTTAGTGAAATTGCAGTTTGCATTATTATCGTTATTATTATTATTATTATTATTATTATTATTATTATTATTATTATTATTATTATTATTATTATTATTATTATTATTATTATTATTATTATTATTATTATTATTATTATTATTATTATTATTATTATTATTATTATTATTATTATTATTATTATTATTATTATTATTATTATTATTATTATTATTATTATTATTATTATTATTATTATTATTATTATTATTATTATCATCATCATTATCGTCATCACCACCATCATTATCATCGTCGTTATCATTAGCACCATTGTTGTCTCATTTAAATGAAATGTAAGTTTTGAGATGCAATTATTGAGCTACACTTCTTTGCTGTGTTTTTTTTTTTTTTTTTTAAACTTATCTTTTTTATTATTATTCTGTTTCTGTATTCTAATAATTGTTAATGGCATACTTCATTTTCAAAATCAATTGTGAAACATACGTTTTCTTGATCTATGTGACCTCACTAAAGGACAGAGTTTTTTGTTAACAAATGTTTCTCTCTTAAGGTTAGAGGAGGAAAGTAACTATCTTATAATTGACTACTCAGCACAAACCAGACGAACATATCAACAGTTGGGAGTGACTAGTTCAACAGATCTCTCAATAAAGAGTCTGGTTAATAGTCCCTTGTTCAAGGTATTTATCCATTTACCTAGAAACAAGAAACATGGAGAGTAACACAATAGACCTCCAGGCCTCAGTATTAAGGCATATGTCCCTGTTAATCTAATCTATATTAGTCGTCTAAATGTCTTAAACTTGTGGTATTTTAATCAACATTATTACATTTTCTTCAGTCGTCCTCAAAACTGCTTCTATTCAAATCTCGATATCGAATTTTTGAATCGAATATATTACCTCTACCTACCATAAGCGGTAAAGCAAGTATTTGAATGAAAGAATTATATATATAAGGTAGGGAAACAGTTACAGCTTTCGTAAATACAGACGAATTGTAACCATTTCTTTTCCTCTGTTTCAGGTAAGTACTCGAATGCCTTACCTGTGAACATAACGTTCCTACAAATATGTCTAAGGTAAGTATATTTCCATTGTGTTAAACGCACAATTATTGAGAAAAATAAATAATAGAACGCTAGTAACACACTGTTCAGAATGAATCAGCGCGATAAGCGCGGAATCCCCTCCGATATGTAATTAGTCAATCAATCAATCAATCAATCAATCAATCAATCAATCAATCAATCAATCAGCATACAGGAAATCCAGGAGTGACCCTTCAATCCCTTATACATATTACAGCTTTCAGAAACTGGAGTGCATGTGTTGGAATTATGTCTATATTTCGTTCTCTGTAATGTGTAAACACGATTGGGAAGAAGTAAAAAGCACACAACACACAAATAATAATAATAATAATAATAATAATAATAATAATAATAATAATAATAATAATAATAATAGTAGTAGTAGTAGTAGTAGTAGTAGTAGTAGTAGTAGTAGTAGTAGTAGTAGTAGTAGTAGTAGTAGTAGTAGTAGTAGTAGTAGTAGTAGTAGTAGTAGTAGTAGTAGTAGTAGTAGTAGTAGTAGTAGTAGTAGTAGTAGTAGTAGTAGTAGTAGTAGTAGTAGTAGTAGTAGTAGTAGTAGTAGTAGTAGTAGTAGTAGTAGTAGTAGTAGTAGTAGTAGTAGTAGTAGTAGTAGTAGTAGTAGTAGTAGTAGTAGTAGTAGTAGTAGTAGTAGTAGTAGTAGTAGTAGTAGTAGTAGTAGTAGTAGTAGTAGTAGTAGTAGTAGTAGTAGTAGTAGTAGTAGTAGTAGTAGTAGTAGTAGTAGTAGTAGTAGTAGTAGTAGTAGTAGTAGTAGTAGTAGTAGTAGTAGTAGTAGTAGTAGTAGTAGTAGTAGTAGTAGTAGTAGTAGTAGTAGTAGTAGTAGTAGTAGTAGTAGTAGTAGTAGTAGTAGTAGTAGTAGTAGTAGTAGTAGTAGTAGTAGTAGTAGTAGTAGTAGTAGTAGTAGTAGTAGTAGTAGTAGTAGTAGTAGTAGTAGTAGTAGTAGTAGTAGTAGTAGTAGTAGTAGTAGTAGTAGTAGTAGTAGTAGTAGTAGTAGTAGTAGTAGTAGTAGTAGTAGTAGTAGTAGTAGTAGTAGTAGTAGTAGTAGTAGTAGTAGTAGTAGTAGTAGTAGTAGTAGTAGTAGTAGTAGTAGTAGTAGTAGTAGTAGTAGTAGTAGTAGTAGTAGTAGTAGTAGTAGTAGTAGTAGTAGTAGTAGTAGTAGTAGTAGTAGTAGTAGTAGTAGTAGTAGTAGTAGTAGTAGTAGTAGTAGTAGTAGTAGTAGTAGTAGTAGTAGTAGTAGTAGTAGTAGTAGTAGTAGTAGTAGTAGTAGTAGTAGTAGTAGTAGTAGTAGTAGTAGTAGTAGTAGTAGTAGTAGTAGTAGTAGTAGTAGTAGTAGTAGTAGTAGTAGTAGTAGTAGTAGTAGTAGTAGTAGTAGTAGTAGTAGTAGTAGTAGTAGTAGTAGTAGTAGTAGTAGTAGTAGTAGTAGTAGTAGTAGTAGTAGTAGTAGTAGTAGTAGTAGTAGTAGTAGTAGTAGTAGTAGTAGTAGTAGTAGTAGTAGTAGTAGTAGTAGTAGTAGTAGTAGTAGTAGTAGTAGTAGTAGTAGTAGTAGTAGTAGTAGTAGTAGTAGTAGTAGTAGTAGTAGTAGTAGTAGTAGTAGTAGTAGTAGTAGTAGTAGTAGTAGTAGTAGTAGTAGTAGTAGTAGTAGTAGTAGTAGTAGTAGTAGTAGTAGTAGTAGTAGTAGTAGTAGTAGTAGTAGTAGTAGTAGTAGTAGTAGTAGTAGTAGTAGTAGTAGTAGTAGTAGTAGTAGTAGTAGTAGTAGTAGTAGTAGTAGTAGTAGTAGTAGTAGTAGTAGTAGTAGTAGTAGTAGTAGTAGTAGTAGTAGTAGTAGTAGTAGTAGTAGTAGTAGTAGTAGTAGTAGTAGTAGTAGTAGTAGTAGTAGTAGTAGTAGTAGTAGTAGTAGTAGTAGTAGTAGTAGTAGTAGTAGTAGTAGTAGTAGTAGTAGTAGTAGTAGTAGTAGTAGTAGTAGTAGTAGTAGTAGTAGTAGTAGTAGTAGTAGTAGTAGTAGTAGTAGTAGTAGTAGTAGTAGTAGTAGTAGTAGTAGTAGTAGTAGTAGTAGTAGTAGTAGTAGTAGTAGTAGTAGTAGTAGTAGTAGTAGTAGTAGTAGTAGTAGTAGTAGTAGTAGTAGTAGTAGTAGTAGTAGTAGTAGTAGTAGTAGTAGTAGTAGTAGTAGTAGTAGTAGTAGTAGTAGTAGTAGTAGTAGTAGTAGTAGTAGTAGTAGTAGTAGTAGTAGTAGTAGTAGTAGTAGTAGTAGTAGTAGTAGTAGTAGTAGTAGTAGTAGTAGTAGTAGTAGTAGTAGTAGTAGTAGTAGTAGTAGTAGTAGTAGTAGTAGTAGTAGTAGTAGTAGTAGTAGTAGTAGTAGTAGTAGTAGTAGTAGTAGTAGTAGTAGTAGTAGTAGTAGTAGTAGTAGTAGTAGTAGTAGTAGTAGTAGTAGTAGTAGTAGTAGTAGTAGTAGTAGTAGTAGTAGTAGTAGTAGTAGTAGTAGTAGTAGTAGTAGTAGTAGTAGTAGTAGTAGTAGTAGTAGTAGTAGTAGTAGTAGTAGTAGTAGTAGTAGTAGTAGTAGTAGTAGTAGTAGTAGTAGTAGTAGTAGTAGTAGTAGTAGTAGTAGTAGTAGTAGTAGTAGTAGTAGTAGTAGTAGTAGTAGTAGTAGTAGTAGTAGTAGTAGTAGTAGTAGTAGTAGTAGTAGTAGTAGTAGTAGTAGTAGTAGTAGTAGTAGTAGTAGTAGTAGTAGTAGTAGTAGTAGTAGTAGTAGTAGTAGTAGTAGTAGTAGTAGTAGTAGTAGTAGTAGTAGTAGTAGTAGTAGTAGTAGTAGTAGTAGTAGTAGTAGTAGTAGTAGTAGTAGTAGTAGTAGTAGTAGTAGTAGTAGTAGTAGTAGTAGTAGTAGTAGTAGTAGTAGTAGTAGTAGTAGTAGTAGTAGTAGTAGTAGTAGTAGTAGTAGTAGTAGTAGTAGTAGTAGTAGTAGTAGTAGTAGTAGTAGTAGTAGTAGTAGTAGTAGTAGTAGTAGTAGTAGTAGTAGTAGTAGTAGTAGTAGTAGTAGTAGTAGTAGTAGTAGTAGTAGTAGTAGTAGTAGTAGTAGTAGTAGTAGTAGTAGTAGTAGTAGTAGTAGTAGTAGTAGTAGTAGTAGTAGTAGTAGTAGTAGTAGTAGTAGTAGTAGTAGTAGTAGTAGTAGTAGTAGTAGTAGTAGTAGTAGTAGTAGTAGTAGTAGTAGTAGTAGTAGTAGTAGTAGTAGTAGTAGTAGTAGTAGTAGTAGTAGTAGTAGTAGTAGTAGTAGTAGTAGTAGTAGTAGTAGTAGTAGTAGTAGTAGTAGTAGTAGTAGTAGTAGTAGTAGTAGTAGTAGTAGTAGTAGTAGTAGTAGTAGTAGTAGTAGTAGTAGTAGTAGTAGTAGTAGTAGTAGTAGTAGTAGTAGTAGTAGTAGTAGTAGTAGTAGTAGTAGTAGTAGTAGTAGTAGTAGTAGTAGTAGTAGTAGTAGTAGTAGTAGTAGTAGTAGTAGTAGTAGTAGTAGTAGTAGTAGTAGTAGTAGTAGTAGTAGTAGTAGTAGTAGTAGTAGTAGTAGTAGTAGTAGTAGTAGTAGTAGTAGTAGTAGTAGTAGTAGTAGTAGTAGTAGTAGTAGTAGTAGTAGTAGTAGTAGTAGTAGTAGTAGTAGTAGTAGTAGTAGTAGTAGTAGTAGTAGTAGTAGTAGTAGTAGTAGTAGTAGTAGTAGTAGTAGTAGTAGTAGTAGTAGTAGTAGTAGTAGTAGTAGTAGTAGTAGTAGTAGTAGTAGTAGTAGTAGTAGTAGTAGTAGTAGTAGTAGTAGTAGTAGTAGTAGTAGTAGTAGTAGTAGTAGTAGTAGTAGTAGTAGTAGTAGTAGTAGTAGTAGTAGTAGTAGTAGTAGTAGTAGTAGTAGTAGTAGTAGTAGTAGTAGTAGTAGTAGTAGTAGTAGTAGTAGTAGTAGTAGTAGTAGTAGTAGTAGTAGTAGTAGTAGTAGTAGTAGTAGTAGTAGTAGTAGTAGTAGTAGTAGTAGTAGTAGTAGTAGTAGTAGTAGTAGTAGTAGTAGTAGTAGTAGTAGTAGTAGTAGTAGTAGTAGTAGTAGTAGTAGTAGTAGTAGTAGTAGTAGTAGTAGTAGTAGTAGTAGTAGTAGTAGTAGTAGTAGTAGTAGTAGTAGTAGTAGTAGTAGTAGTAGTAGTAGTAGTAGTAGTAGTAGTAGTAGTAGTAGTAGTAGTAGTAGTAGTAGTAGTAGTAGTAGTAGTAGTAGTAGTAGTAGTAGTAGTAGTAGTAGTAGTAGTAGTAGTAGTAGTAGTAGTAGTAGTAGTAGTAGTAGTAGTAGTAGTAGTAGTAGTAGTAGTAGTAGTAGTAGTAGTAGTAGTAGTAGTAGTAGTAGTAGTAGTAGTAGTAGTAGTAGTAGTAGTAGTAGTAGTAGTAGTAGTAGTAGTAGTAGTAGTAGTAGTAGTAGTAGTAGTAGTAGTAGTAGTAGTAGTAGTAGTAGTAGTAGTAGTAGTAGTAGTAGTAGTAGTAGTAGTAGTAGTAGTAGTAGTAGTAGTAGTAGTAGTAGTAGTAGTAGTAGTAGTAGTAGTAGTAGTAGTAGTAGTAGTAGTAGTAGTAGTAGTAGTAGTAGTAGTAGTAGTAGTAGTAGTAGTAGTAGTAGTAGTAGTAGTAGTAGTAGTAGTAGTAGTAGTAGTAGTAGTAGTAGTAGTAGTAGTAGTAGTAGTAGTAGTAGTAGTAGTAGTAGTAGTAGTAGTAGTAGTAGTAGTAGTAGTAGTAGTAGTAGTAGTAGTAGTAGTAGTAGTAGTAGTAGTAGTAGTAGTAGTAGTAGTAGTAGTAGTAGTAGTAGTAGTAGTAGTAGTAGTAGTAGTAGTAGTAGTAGTAGTAGTAGTAGTAGTAGTAGTAGTAGTAGTAGTAGTAGTAGTAGTAGTAGTAGTAGTAGTAGTAGTAGTAGTAGTAGTAGTAGTAGTAGTAGTAGTAGTAGTAGTAGTAGTAGTAGTAGTAGTAGTAGTAGTAGTAGTAGTAGTAGTAGTAGTAGTAGTAGTAGTAGTAGTAGTAGTAGTAGTAGTAGTAGTAGTAGTAGTAGTAGTAGTAGTAGTAGTAGTAGTAGTAGTAGTAGTAGTAGTAGTAGTAGTAGTAGTAGTAGTAGTAGTAGTAGTAGTAGTAGTAGTAGTAGTAGTAGTAGTAGTAGTAGTAGTAGTAGTAGTAGTAGTAGTAGTAGTAGTAGTAGTAGTAGTAGTAGTAGTAGTAGTAGTAGTAGTAGTAGTAGTAGTAGTAGTAGTAGTAGTAGTAGTAGTAGTAGTAGTAGTAGTAGTAGTAGTAGTAGTAGTAGTAGTAGTAGTAGTAGTAGTAGTAGTAGTAGTAGTAGTAGTAGTAGTAGTAGTAGTAGTAGTAGTAGTAGTAGTAGTAGTAGTAGTAGTAGTAGTAGTAGTAGTAGTAGTAGTAGTAGTAGTAGTAGTAGTAGTAGTAGTAGTAGTAGTAGTAGTAGTAGTAGTAGTAGTAGTAGTAGTAGTAGTAGTAGTAGTAGTAGTAGTAGTAGTAGTAGTAGTAGTAGTAGTAGTAGTAGTAGTAGTAGTAGTAGTAGTAGTAGTAGTAGTAGTAGTAGTAGTAGTAGTAGTAGTAGTAGTAGTAGTAGTAGTAGTAGTAGTAGTAGTAGTAGTAGTAGTAGTAGTAGTAGTAGTAGTAGTAGTAGTAGTAGTAGTAGTAGTAGTAGTAGTAGTAGTAGTAGTAGTAGTAGTAGTAGTAGTAGTAGTAGTAGTAGTAGTAGTAGTAGTAGTAGTAGTAGTAGTAGTAGTAGTAGTAGTAGTAGTAGTAGTAGTAGTAGTAGTAGTAGTAGTAGTAGTAGTAGTAGTAGTAGTAGTAGTAGTAGTAGTAGTAGTAGTAGTAGTAGTAGTAGTAGTAGTAGTAGTAGTAGTAGTAGTAGTAGTAGTAGTAGTAGTAGTAGTAGTAGTAGTAGTAGTAGTAGTAGTAGTAGTAGTAGTAGTAGTAGTAGTAGTAGTAGTAGTAGTAGTAGTAGTAGTAGTAGTAGTAGTAGTAGTAGTAGTAGTAGTAGTAGTAGTAGTAGTAGTAGTAGTAGTAGTAGTAGTAGTAGTAGTAGTAGTAGTAGTAGTAGTAGTAGTAGTAGTAGTAGTAGTAGTAGTAGTAGTAGTAGTAGTAGTAGTAGTAGTAGTAGTAGTAGTAGTAGTAGTAGTAGTAGTAGTAGTAGTAGTAGTAGTAGTAGTAGTAGTAGTAGTAGTAGTAGTAGTAGTAGTAGTAGTAGTAGTAGTAGTAGTAGTAGTAGTAGTAGTAGTAGTAGTAGTAGTAGTAGTAGTAGTAGTAGTAGTAGTAGTAGTAGTAGTAGTAGTAGTAGTAGTAGTAGTAGTAGTAGTAGTAGTAGTAGTAGTAGTAGTAGTAGTAGTAGTAGTAGTAGTAGTAGTAGTAGTAGTAGTAGTAGTAGTAGTAGTAGTAGTAGTAGTAGTAGTAGTAGTAGTAGTAGTAGTAGTAGTAGTAGTAGTAGTAGTAGTAGTAGTAGTAGTAGTAGTAGTAGTAGTAGTAGTAGTAGTAGTAGTAGTAGTAGTAGTAGTAGTAGTAGTAGTAGTAGTAGTAGTAGTAGTAGTAGTAGTAGTAGTAGTAGTAGTAGTAGTAGTAGTAGTAGTAGTAGTAGTAGTAGTAGTAGTAGTAGTAGTAGTAGTAGTAGTAGTAGTAGTAGTAGTAGTAGTAGTAGTAGTAGTAGTAGTAGTAGTAGTAGTAGTAGTAGTAGTAGTAGTAGTAGTAGTAGTAGTAGTAGTAGTAGTAGTAGTAGTAGTAGTAGTAGTAGTAGTAGTAGTAGTAGTAGTAGTAGTAGTAGTAGTAGTAGTAGTAGTAGTAGTAGTAGTAGTAGTAGTAGTAGTAGTAGTAGTAGTAGTAGTAGTAGTAGTAGTAGTAGTAGTAGTAGTAGTAGTAGTAGTAGTAGTAGTAGTAGTAGTAGTAGTAGTAGTAGTAGTAGTAGTAGTAGTAGTAGTAGTAGTAGTAGTAGTAGTAGTAGTAGTAGTAGTAGTAGTAGTAGTAGTAGTAGTAGTAGTAGTAGTAGTAGTAGTAGTAGTAGTAGTAGTAGTAGTAGTAGTAGTAGTAGTAGTAGTAGTAGTAGTAGTAGTAGTAGTAGTAGTAGTAGTAGTAGTAGTAGTAGTAGTAGTAGTAGTAGTAGTAGTAGTAGTAGTAGTAGTAGTAGTAGTAGTAGTAGTAGTAGTAGTAGTAGTAGTAGTAGTAGTAGTAGTAGTAGTAGTAGTAGTAGTAGTAGTAGTAGTAGTAGTAGTAGTAGTAGTAGTAGTAGTAGTAGTAGTAGTAGTAGTAGTAGTAGTAGTAGTAGTAGTAGTAGTAGTAGTAGTAGTAGTAGTAGTAGTAGTAGTAGTAGTAGTAGTAGTAGTAGTAGTAGTAGTAGTAGTAGTAGTAGTAGTAGTAGTAGTAGTAGTAGTAGTAGTAGTAGTAGTAGTAGTAGTAGTAGTAGTAGTAGTAGTAGTAGTAGTAGTAGTAGTAGTAGTAGTAGTAGTAGTAGTAGTAGTAGTAGTAGTAGTAGTAGTAGTAGTAGTAGTAGTAGTAGTAGTAGTAGTAGTAGTAGTAGTAGTAGTAGTAGTAGTAGTAGTAGTAGTAGTAGTAGTAGTAGTAGTAGTAGTAGTAGTAGTAGTAGTAGTAGTAGTAGTAGTAGTAGTAGTAGTAGTAGTAGTAGTAGTAGTAGTAGTAGTAGTAGTAGTAGTAGTAGTAGTAGTAGTAGTAGTAGTAGTAGTAGTAGTAGTAGTAGTAGTAGTAGTAGTAGTAGTAGTAGTAGTAGTAGTAGTAGTAGTAGTAGTAGTAGTAGTAGTAGTAGTAGTAGTAGTAGTAGTAGTAGTAGTAGTAGTAGTAGTAGTAGTAGTAGTAGTAGTAGTAGTAGTAGTAGTAGTAGTAGTAGTAGTAGTAGTAGTAGTAGTAGTAGTAGTAGTAGTAGTAGTAGTAGTAGTAGTAGTAGTAGTAGTAGTAGTAGTAGTAGTAGTAGTAGTAGTAGTAGTAGTAGTAGTAGTAGTAGTAGTAGTAGTAGTAGTAGTAGTAGTAGTAGTAGTAGTAGTAGTAGTAGTAGTAGTAGTAGTAGTAGTAGTAGTAGTAGTAGTAGTAGTAGTAGTAGTAGTAGTAGTAGTAGTAGTAGTAGTAGTAGTAGTAGTAGTAGTAGTAGTAGTAGTAGTAGTAGTAGTAGTAGTAGTAGTAGTAGTAGTAGTAGTAGTAGTAGTAGTAGTAGTAGTAGTAGTAGTAGTAGTAGTAGTAGTAGTAGTAGTAGTAGTAGTAGTAGTAGTAGTAGTAGTAGTAGTAGTAGTAGTAGTAGTAGTAGTAGTAGTAGTAGTAGTAGTAGTAGTAGTAGTAGTAGTAGTAGTAGTAGTAGTAGTAGTAGTAGTAGTAGTAGTAGTAGTAGTAGTAGTAGTAGTAGTAGTAGTAGTAGTAGTAGTAGTAGTAGTAGTAGTAGTAGTAGTAGTAGTAGTAGTAGTAGTAGTAGTAGTAGTAGTAGTAGTAGTAGTAGTAGTAGTAGTAGTAGTAGTAGTAGTAGTAGTAGTAGTAGTAGTAGTAGTAGTAGTAGTAGTAGTAGTAGTAGTAGTAGTAGTAGTAGTAGTAGTAGTAGTAGTAGTAGTAGTAGTAGTAGTAGTAGTAGTAGTAGTAGTAGTAGTAGTAGTAGTAGTAGTAGTAGTAGTAGTAGTAGTAGTAGTAGTAGTAGTAGTAGTAGTAGTAGTAGTAGTAGTAGTAGTAGTAGTAGTAGTAGTAGTAGTAGTAGTAGTAGTAGTAGTAGTAGTAGTAGTAGTAGTAGTAGTAGTAGTAGTAGTAGTAGTAGTAGTAGTAGTAGTAGTAGTAGTAGTAGTAGTAGTAGTAGTAGTAGTAGTAGTAGTAGTAGTAGTAGTAGTAGTAGTAGTAGTAGTAGTAGTAGTAGTAGTAGTAGTAGTAGTAGTAGTAGTAGTAGTAGTAGTAGTAGTAGTAGTAGTAGTAGTAGTAGTAGTAGTAGTAGTAGTAGTAGTAGTAGTAGTAGTAGTAGTAGTAGTAGTAGTAGTAGTAGTAGTAGTAGTAGTAGTAGTAGTAGTAGTAGTAGTAGTAGTAGTAGTAGTAGTAGTAGTAGTAGTAGTAGTAGTAGTAGTAGTAGTAGTAGTAGTAGTAGTAGTAGTAGTAGTAGTAGTAGTAGTAGTAGTAGTAGTAGTAGTAGTAGTAGTAGTAGTAGTAGTAGTAGTAGTAGTAGTAGTAGTAGTAGTAGTAGTAGTAGTAGTAGTAGTAGTAGTAGTAGTAGTAGTAGTAGTAGTAGTAGTAGTAGTAGTAGTAGTAGTAGTAGTAGTAGTAGTAGTAGTAGTAGTAGTAGTAGTAGTAGTAGTAGTAGTAGTAGTAGTAGTAGTAGTAGTAGTAGTAGTAGTAGTAGTAGTAGTAGTAGTAGTAGTAGTAGTAGTAGTAGTAGTAGTAGTAGTAGTAGTAGTAGTAGTAGTAGTAGTAGTAGTAGTAGTAGTAGTAGTAGTAGTAGTAGTAGTAGTAGTAGTAGTAGTAGTAGTAGTAGTAGTAGTAGTAGTAGTAGTAGTAGTAGTAGTAGTAGTAGTAGTAGTAGTAGTAGTAGTAGTAGTAGTAGTAGTAGTAGTAGTAGTAGTAGTAGTAGTAGTAGTAGTAGTAGTAGTAGTAGTAGTAGTAGTAGTAGTAGTAGTAGTAGTAGTAGTAGTAGTAGTAGTAGTAGTAGTAGTAGTAGTAGTAGTAGTAGTAGTAGTAGTAATAATAATAGTAATTAATAGTAATAATAATAATAATAATAATAATAATAATAATAATAATAATAATAATAATAATAATAATAATAATAATAATAATAATAATAATAATAATAATAATAATAATAATAATAATAATAATAGAAGAAGAAGAACCATAACAATATATATTTTAAGGAATATGTCACAATACAATGGGTTTCTTCATCCCAAAACGATCTTGCACCTCCACAAGTCCCTGTATATAGCACCTTCCTCCTTTAACTCTCTCATCTGCACAGTCCTTTTCACCCCGTCCGTCCAACATTCTTTAGGTTTCCCTCGTCTTCTTTTCCCTTCTACTTTCCTATTTAGAATTTTATTGGGTATTCGATACTCTGATATTCTATACACGTGCCCATACCATCCCAGGCGTCTTTCTTCTACAATTTCCGAAATGTTTTTTTTTTCTTTCTCAATTGCATATTTTCCCTTATTCTATTATTCCATCCTCATATAAATAATTAACAATAATATAATAAGTCAGTCTTTATTTATGGACGCTCTGTAACTGCTATGGTTCTCAGCATCCCGCTTATGTTGGGCGTTATTGATCCCCTAAATTTGCTCAGAGGCCGCTTTATCGGGGCTGAGATTCTTTATGTTCTGCAAAACTACGACATGCGACCACCGGCTTTACTTCCCTCTCGAAAGAAGCCATGTCAGGGAGTTTTACGCCCGAAAAAAGTCGTCGCTCTCCGCCCAGAACACCGTAAACGTGGTCGGCAAATGTTCTGAAAATTCTAGAAGTTTCCCTTCTCGCTGCCTTCAAAACCTTCTAGAATGTTCTAAGGAAATTTCCAATGGCTATATAAGATGAGCGCTCTCACGAGTTGTTTCGTTTCCGGTGTGACAAAAAAGTGCTGTTCTCCAAAGGAATTTGTAGAGACTGGTGTGACGTTTAATGCAAGAGATTGGAGATGTCCTGGTTTCGATACCAAGCGAATGAATCATCCGATATTCGCATGTATTTCAAAAAGCATCAGTGTCACGAAGAAAAGTGCAGTGACAGGAAAAGTGGAACTAGATGACATTAACGAAGTGATAGTGAGGGTTTAGTGAACTGACAATAAAAATTAAACTAGATCACACAATGAAGTGTCAGTGTAAACAAAGTTAAGTCACGGTGTAAATTGAACGATATCACATTACCGAAGTGAGAGTCAGAACTTAGTGAAGTGACAGTGAAAGTTGTACTAGATGACAAATGAAGTGCCAGTGTGAACTAAGCTAAGTTACAATGAAGATCGAATAGTTCAAATTAGTGAAGTGCTGGTGTGACAACTGAAGTGAAAGTTGAACAAGTTCAATTAGCAAAATAAAAGTGAGAAAATTTAGTGCGTAGCGAAGATTGAACTAGATGACATTAGCAAAGTAACAGTGGAAACTGGACAAAGCATGAATTATGTTCTTCTTCTTTTCTTTTTTCCCCTCTAACTCTGTGAGAGGGAATTTAACCCCCCTCCCCCTCCCCTATCCTTCCCTGCTCCGCTGGTCACATATAGGTCTATAAATGTTGCCGAGATTTTGCAGTAACGCACCGACCGATTCAATGTTTCTGCTAGAATTGAACTTTCCTCCGGATTTTCATTTCAGCCACAAACTTGATTAGAAACGAGCGCACAGAATAAACACTGCCATCTATAGTTTTTACGAAAACATAAACAAAGACGGCATTACTGTGAGCTATGGATTTTACAACGTTTGCAGTTAAAAATATAAAGGAACCACAAGATGGTTACATTGTCTCTCGCCCTGTTTATGAGGGTCGCCTTTTGTTGGCTAACGGTTACAACCCAGCGGCAAAAGGAGAGCGGTTCCTTTGGAATTTTGTGAAGTTTTGGCAAAATGTATACATCCCCATCTCGTATTGTATCTCGTGTACACATTACAGTAAATCCACTGACATGGAGCTGTTGCTTTTAAGCTCAGTTAAAAACCATCGGTATGGATGGTTTTGAACTGCGACCTTGGGATCAGTAGGCCAACGCCTAACCAACTGAGCCACCCAGACCGACAACAAATGACTAAATTTCTTTTGCATTTATGTAATACGAGATTACTAGATTGCATTTATTTATTTATTTATTTATTTATTTATTTATTTATTTATTTATTTATTTATTTATTTATTTATTTATTTATTTATTTATTTATTTATTTATTTATTTATTTATTTATTTATTTATTTATTTATTTATTTATTTATTTATTTATTTATTTATTTATTTATTTATTTATTTATTCATCTATTATTAGCTATCGTGGCTTTAACTGCAATGTTTATATCGGCAGCCTTTTATCCTTGGAACATATTGCCTATTGAGTGGTGTTAGCTCGCGTATAATGGTTTTGCTTTGGGTTTTAGTACATTAGAGAGAGCCTGCGCACGCATTTGTACTTCCGGACTCAACTAAATCTTATTCATAGATACCACATAGTGGAGGATCGTACATTTATTTGCAACAGACGTCCATAGACAATTATGTAGTAACAAACGGCAACAATGAGAACATGAATAAGACAAATCAGAGGTAGATGACCAGTGAGAACAGAACAGCTAATACAGAGGTATATGTCCCTAACAAGTGCTGAGATCCCTTCATCCCTGCGCCAGTCGCCACACGCGACCTAGCGCCGAGAACAGCTGTTACTATGTGCAAGCGTCTGCACCATCGGTACGGCACCGTCAGCACTGAAAGATGACAAGGAATGGAATGAAGGGGAATGATGGAAAGGAAACCATGATATGAAGTAAAGTACTCCAGCATTCACATGGGGACATGGGGAAACCACGGAAAAACCCATGTCAGACTGTGATCGATATAAATAAATATGCGTCTCTGTAAACTAAGTAATCCAACATATAAGTAAGTTCTAATAGAGAGAAAATTATGTAATGTATTTCATAAACGGTAAAATATTGTGATAGTATTGTTGTAATGCGGCGTAGAAACATGTTACATCGCATGCTGATGTATTTAATCAATAAAGACAGAACAATTACTTTCATACTGTGGGGAGGACAGGGAATAATCTTAGCTAGAGAAAACTCTCCACTCTCCATTTGTGAATCGAACCCGGGACCTCTCGCACAGCAGGCAGGCGTATTTATTGCATTTACTATAATTTAGAGAGCTTTCATTAAAAGCCATATTTTGCGTACTTGAGACATAAATAGCTATTTGCGTTGCAGGAGATGTTTGGCCTTGGCACACGCGTGTTGCCATTCCGTCTATCTGTCAAGTAAATCAACAAATGACTGACCTTAAAATATATGAACGGTTAAGACACCTGCAAATGTTCCTAACGAAGCTTTCTAAAGAGGGCCATTGTTCAACAGGTAGAAGTAAAAAAGGCGGAGTGCTTCTTTATAAGGAAAGAAAGTGGTATTGAGTTGTTATCGACTGGTTTGAAAGCACGTTGACGGTTATGAATAGATTAAAACTGTTGAGTTAGACAGGTAAACCGGAAAGAAGCACCGTTCTAAAAGATTAACTAAGAATCCTGAAAGCAGGAGGATTTATATCATCGGAACTTTCCCTTACTCCAGTCACTTTCTTCGTTGGTCCTGGTCGGAATCTGGTTTTGTTTGCTGAAATGAAAGCGT
Organism: Tenodera sinensis; assembly: GCA_030765045.1. Taxonomy (NCBI): domain Eukaryota; kingdom Metazoa; phylum Arthropoda; class Insecta; order Mantodea; family Mantidae; genus Tenodera; species Tenodera sinensis. The sequence goes on from CM060970.1 coordinate 20,769,961, forward strand.
GCGTGCGTGCGTTCTCTCCAACTTCATCACTCATCATCATCCGTCAGCAACGGTATGCTATGCAATGTGTCACTCCATTGTGCTCTTCCTTCACCAATATCCTAAACATTCCAATCAAAACTGCACTCTACTGGAGGTGAAACAAATCATGCTCCTATTTTGTTTTCTTTTCATTGGGCGTTTATACGAGCGGGCGGGCGGTAGTATCTGTGGCCCGCATGTGGGAGGTCGTGAGTTCGATACCCGTACCCGACCTTCCTGTCCCGTGGTTCTAGGTGTCGATGGGAGTTTCGGCGTGTCGAAGCGCAGACTCATGAGCCGAACTTACCTCACCTTCCCTGTGGACTTTGTACCTACCGACACACCCCTTCACTTGCAGTGAATGCCACCGTACTCATATCGTAACAGTGGTGTTGTTGTCTAAACCTTGCACGTCTTGCAAACACGCCTTCAAGGAGGAATGGGTAGACAGAAAGGTTCAAGTATGAACTTTTAATTCACAGTTTCAAAGATTTTAAAAGCTTGAAAAATGATTTTCTTCTTTTTTCCAACCGTTTGGTATCATTGCAGTTGCAAATTGAATTAGTTGCCTTGCAAAATGACAGTTAAAATATTTGTAAAGAGCGCTTAGGAATCAAGGTATTTAAACTTGCTCCTAGAAATAAATATCCTTCTGATAGGAAATTTACTTCTCTTATGTTGGCAACATTTGCCTCAACATACATTTGCGAGCAACTTTTTGTTTAATGAAGCAGATAAAATGTTCAAATAGAAGTAAAATATCAGATTTTCATCTCAAGGCACAGCTAAAATATTTATAACATAATATATCGAATTTGAAAGCTATTGTGGCTTCCAGTAATGGACCACACATATAGGAAGTTAGTTGAGAATAGAAATGTGTATGGTATTGCTAAGTCTGCTACAGTTATATTTTGGAATGTTCTAGAATCATCTGATGCTTAATTTACTATTTACTACAGATTATCTGCTATTATACAACATTCCAGGTCTTTCTTTGGTCTTGTGAATGTCTCTTATGCACAAAGTTTAGTTGTAACCTAAGATAACACCACTTAACAGTACAAAGGTCGATTTACTCCTCTCCCTCCTTACAAATACAACATGTCATGCGGGAAGTATCAAACACTTGCTGATGTAAATGTTCATCCTCCGGATCGGGGGAGATCTCCGGGGATATGCTAAGCCTCTAGAATGGAGGGGAATTGATTGAACAAGTCGTCACTGGAAAGTCTATGTAGCTGTTATGGACCTTGCTCTCTGCCGTCGGTCTCCTCTCAGGCCCAGTCACCCTATTATCCTCCTTGTTATAGTCATATTGGGCGTTCATGCTTTTTCATGAACATACCTTGCATCGTGACATGCCTGGGAAGTAGAGCTCTGCACGGGCTCGGGCCAAGGTCCGCAGCTTCCATTCGGGCTTAAGTCCATAAATCTGCTATCTTGGATTCACATGACTTTCTTTATCCATTCTTCAACTAATCATTCCTTAAAAAAAGCTTAATATTCTAACTGCTTCACATTAATCGAGACAAACATTTATATAAATGGTTTTATTGTATATTTCCTTATAGATATATGGGAATGAGAGATTCAGTAGACTTAAGTGACAAAAGGTTGTTGCACAGCAGACAAAGGGGAACAGGGTCCCCTTTAAAAAGATAATCTGCGTGAAGTCGGTCTGGGTGACTCAGTGGGTTAGACGCTAACCTATTGATCCCAAGGTCGCGGGTTCAAACCCGGCCCAGATCGATGGTGATTAAGTGTGCTTAAAAAGGACAGCTCCATGTCAGTAGATTTATTGGCATGTAAAAGAACTCATACGGGACGAAATTCCGGCACACTGGTGACACTGATGTGATCCTAGCAATTGACAGCGTCGTTAAACAACAAAATAATTATTTAAATTTGTTTAACCTGCGCTTATTGCCGCGGAGAGGTGACCACTTTCGTGCCAGCACAACAGCACCGCTCTCCGCACTTCAAGCCTAAAGTCTTCCGAGGTAATACGAGAGATGGTAACGCTGGATCCTGTGGCTGCAGTCCTTGCTGCCAAATCCGCCATTTCATTCCCCGGCAAACCTACGTGATCAGGAATCCATGCACACACCGAAGCGTGTAAAACATGGAGGACTGCTGGATACGTTGTTCAACAAGATGGTAGTTGTAGTATTTATTACTCATGAAGGCTCTGAAGGGAACTATGAGAATCACTCAAAGTGTCGCTCGCAATCACCCAATTTGTGAGCGTGGTCCAGGGTTAACATTCTAGATTATACTTCCCGAGTTCGCTGTGTCGTAGATTTACGGCACGTAAAATAATATCAACCCTGATAAAGAGACCTCTGAGCAAAATTGAGTGCTCTTTCAAGTCCAATATAGAATGGGACGCTGAGAACCATAGCAGTTGAGTATCCATAAATAAATACTCCATTATTTATTTCTTAACCTAGATATTACTAATTTTTGTATTTTATTTGCACAGCACATATCAACTATCACATTGCGCATTTTAGCATTGTTCTCTTACACATTGCTGCAGTGCGGTCTTGCGTACAATACGCACCCGGCTGGCGGTCCGTCTCTTCGGTCATGGTCAACGTGTTTTCACTGTGTCACAAGGAATTTGCATTAAGAAACAAAAACTGGACCTTCACTTCCATTTTATTCTTGTTTGTTGACGTTCCAAGACCAGGCTTAAGCTGTTCTCTGGGATTAACGGAATTCAGACAACCGCCCAGACATTTATACCTTATAATGACCAATATAAACACTGTAAATTAAATTAAAAGCATTTTAAAATCACAGTCATAATATATTTAATATTCGATATTTTATTTAAATTGCATACAAATTATACATTTTTACTGTCTGCTGTTTATCTATGAGCCTATGAGAAGGTTTGGAGGGCGGACTTAGCACCTTGACCTACGAAATCTTTAATACCTATGCCCCTGACGGGCAGCTCCCCCCCCCCCCCCCCCCCCGGGGAAGAAGCAGTGATGAGAGAGGATACAACAGTGTGTGAGGTTTAGTTCAAACATGACCATTTTGCTTATGTCTGGCGGTTCTAGGAGGGGCAGGTTCGCAGGTGCCCAGAATGATTGTCGCAGTCATCCTTCACTACCTAGTCTCTCAGAATCAGTTATATTTTTAAATATGGAAGAGTTTTTATAGAAATGTGGAAATTATCGTGATACGTTTAGTCGTTCTTGCCTCGCAGGTTTTCGCATTGATACAAGCGGGTCTTCGGAAATAGGAAAACCTCTGTAATCCAGAACTTAAATAGTAAATTTCAATAGTAAATGTTTTGAGACTAGGCAGTTAAGTATTATCAACTGTTGTGTGGAATATAGTGCTATCTCTTTCTACTTTCCATGTTTCAACTTAAACCTCACACGCTATAAGAGTGAGGGGAAACGACAGTACAGGAGCACTAAAAGCTACAGATTTAAGCTTCCCGACGGAGGCTCTTACAACCAGCTCACCTCCCAGCTTAGAGATTTACACATCCGCTAGGAGGCCCGGGATTCAAAGACCACCCCAATCCGTAGGACGAGGATTTACAGAGAGCAAATTAACTGCCATGTACACCGAAACTCTCATCAAAACTTAGAACCCTGAAAGAGCCAACCAGCATAAAATGTGAAGTGAAATGGAGGGACACGAAATTCGATGTTGATAATTATCCTTCTCAGCTTCACCTAGCGACCCAGCGAAACCCCATAGTTCAGGAAGGTCGGCCACGAGAATCAAACCCACGACTTCCCGAGTACGCGCCACAGATGTTACTCCCTGAGCCACTGATTACATAAAACAATTCGATCTCGAGATTTCAGCGGAAATACATGTTTGGAAACTATATATATATAACTTAAAAATGAAATTTCTGATAAACACCTAACTTGGGTAGGTATGCGAGTCGAAGATTTTCAAGAAGATACCTCACCCTGTTATGTAGGCCACAAATACAATGAGAACGTTTTGGAAAAGGAACCTACTCGAAACGGCCGGTACTAATCTTTTGGAGTGGGGAAGCGCTACACAATGGCTATTGTTGTGCACGGGCTATTGCTCTGAGGGAGACGAATTGTTAGCTACAGCTAGTCTCAGTTAGCAGGTGACATTATTATTGGTTCGAATTGTCCAGTGCTTTACATTTTTCAGTTGTCTAATCACTAATAATTTTTTTCTTTCTTTCTTTTTTCTTCTGATGGACATGTAAAGCGAACAGAACTTTAATCGTCATGTGATAGCGACCACGCTTTTAAAAGGTTTGAGGTAGGCAGGCCTACTGCATCTCTTTTGTATCTACAGCAAAATGTGTAATAACACATTTGTGCAAATATTTATTTCGGTTAACATAACGTAGATAGAAAAATTATTTATTTGTGTATTTATTTATTATTTATTTATTTATTTATTTATTTATTTATTTATTATTTATTTGTGAACTTAACAGGTTTACCCAGTTAACATGGTCACTTTAAGCTACATAAATATTCTTTACATAACTATGTAAAGCAAAAAATACAAAAAGCAATTGTTTCAATTATTACAAAATTAACACTATTGAACAAATAATGAAACAACAAACAAAGGTAAAAGAAAGAAATCGGTTGCATTGGTCGGTATACAAGAAGTTAATATACAATTCTTAATAAATTATAACAGGATATGGCAGACTTGCTAAAACTCATACTAATATAGCAAAACTTAGATAATATAATTTGTTATAGGTGTAAGAAGTGTATTATTCTATAGATGCATGTTTCTATGAATCGGTATTAACAGTTGGAATAAATAACATTTACGGAAGCTGTTAGGTGTGATATTGGAAACATACAAACATATTGGTTATGTTAAGTTAATATCACCAGCCAATTTGTAAAGAGAAGATGGAGAAATAAATGGTAGGCATCTTCTATAGGGTAAGCCTTTAAACTCAAATGTCTGATGCAATAAATCATAAATTGTAATAAAAGTTTGCAGGGAAACTGATCGAGACATGCAAATGTAACACATTCTTCCTACCATTTCAACTGTTCATTCTTTCCTACGGCTGAACATTTGAATGGTATCTATCTCCACATGTTTTATGTAAGTAAGAATATCTCGTGCATTAATTTGATAGTATCGTTTCTACGGAAACACTTAAGTTAGATTTTATATGACTACTGTAACCGTCGTAATGAAATGCAAGTTGTCAATGGCTCTCCTGTTGTGAAGTAGAGTACAAACATGCATCTCTGACACGCAAGCAAGCGTATACCTACTAAAGAAGGAGTTGTTTCAAGGCTGTGCGTACATACGAGCAATGCGGATCCATCTACTTCTATCTTCAAGGTTTCTGTGGCAGTAAACGCCTTCTGTTGATAAGTTTCTTCACATTACACCCAGAAATTACGAGCCGCCTTCCTTGAACCATCCCGGGCACCTAGCTAAGCATAAACTATTGTATTGTTTCTTTCCTTCCTTTCAAACTGTGACGAAGAAGTGGCTAAGCTTCACGGGGTACCTAACGTTGTATACAAAATGTGTACTTGTTGGAACAGTCTGGTGATCATGTTGGCGGTTATGGTGGTGTATTAGCACCCTCGATGTGAACTTTAGTATGACTACTCATTTCTTGTATTTACTGCTTATATCGTTTGTAATTTGTACAGAAAATGTTGTGTTGTATGTCAAAATATGTGAAACAATTTTAGAGTTTTTTTAAATTTTGTGTCCTTATTACAACTCATACTTATAACAGGTTAGTTTATAAGCTTCGAGCTGCATTAACAAGCATATAGCAAAAATTTCATATCAATATATTCAGCAGTTTTGGAGAAAAGTGCAATTCAAACATGAAAAATCAGTGTGTGGAAAATGGAGATAAGATGACATGCTTTTTTCCCACCTAGAACATGTTTGTTCCGTGTTGTTGATCACGTAGTTGAAGCCTTTTCTTGGTTCTAGATTTATCTTCAAGCAACTGTGCCGCCTAACTAACTGGGTATCAATCCAATATTACTGGGCTTCGACATCGGAATTTTGGCACGATCGCAGTACCTAACCAAGGATAGCAGAATCGAGTAATACATTCATAATCATGGAAGTTAGTAATTTCACATATGCGAATAACAATATCGACTCTTCCTGAGCCACATAATAAAGTTAATTTTAATTTTGTATTACTTTTCGGAGGGAAGTTATGAGAGTTCAGAGATATTCAATTTTATATATATATCAGCCTACATGTAGAAGTTCGATACGACTGAAGGGAGTCATCTAACACTCTCTAGCTAATAAAGCTATTTTTGTACGAATTGTGTACAATACTCTACTAAGTGCTTAGCTTTTTGCAAAAAATTGAAGGACATACGTACGATGGGAGATGACAGGGGCGATTCATTTCCTTCCTCCTCCAGAGAAAGTGAGTTCAACTCCAAAAATTTGGCCACATCACTTGTTTAAGGTGCATACCTTCATTATAAGCTAAATATAGTGCATTAAACTGAATAACTATAACCTAGCGGCTTGTTGGGATTACTCTGTGGAAGAATCCTGGCTAGACAGTGCATTAGTTCCACTCTAGCTTTGTAATGCCTTGAAGGTCACAAAAACTTCTCTTGCCTTAATGAGAGATTCTCCTTGGATGAACTATATACAGAAGCAAGAAAAGCTTCTTGCGGTCGGCACCTTGATCCTGCTGGCCTTTCTGTGTGGATATCATATCACTTCCTCAATACATAATAGTTCTACATGCACTGGCGAAGGGTTTTTATGTGATCACTTAGAGTGGAAACCTGTTCTCGAGTGCTGTGGTTCTTGGTGCATTGCCCTGATGGTGTATCCTTTTGTACTATTAAGCAGAAGTACGCTTTATTTCATACTTTTTCTAACACCTACTTGTAGCAAGTAGAGAAAGCAATACCCATAGTCCACCAAAAAGTCCCATATTTTGCCAGTAATACATGTTTTGAAGCCCCCCGAATAAAACATTTTTAGTTTCTGTACTACTTATGACTACCCAAAATTCTGACATCGAGATTTCACCGGAAATATAAATTATGAGACTTCCAGGTCCTAAGTCAGTTGAAAAAATAAATCCTTCTGTGTGTGCCTATGAACATCATAAATCAAAAACGAAATGGCGTTTAAGAATCAAACTTGGTATTTAAGTTGTCTTTCTTCCAAGGGTGAGACACGAAGATCTTCAAGAAAATCTCGCCATCTCAAACTAATCTTTATATTAGAACATCTTTCGAAATAGTATATTTTCTCGAAAAATGGCTCCAACGGTTTCGAGTATAAACCATAGGTTCAAGATACTTTCAGGACAAACGAACTGTATATCCTAAGAAGTTCTCTTCATTCTTAATTGCTATTGCATGATTCGTAAACCGTGAGAGATAGGCATAATCCTATTATAATTTTCTGATACTTATACCTTTCTCTAATATGACGTCATTTACCCCTCCTCCCGTCTCAGTCGTGATAAGCCATCAAATAGCGACCAGCTCCTAAAAGATTTGATTATCGCTTATAGTCTACTGTGTAGTCCTATTCCTATTATACATACAAGGAGATATATAATAAAGCAATTTTTACAAATATTTATTTAGATTAATCCGTCTATGCATGGACTATATTTTTTTGCATATTTACATGTCCTGTATCCATTGGACCCGTTATATCTAATAGATTTTAAATGAACATAACTTTTTTGGATGTTATCATGTACAAATATTTTGTTTAAATGTTTATCAGTACAGTATAAGACAATTATGATCATTTTTAATAGCGTTATTAAATTCAAAAAGTATATATTTAACATATGTTTTGAAGGAATTACAAAATGAAATCTGAAACCATGGCACTATATTTTTGACAAGTTGTTAAGTTTGGTGATTACGGCATTAAAGAACAAAAGCAAGAAAGCACGGCATCAATATTTACGATTGTTGTACACCACACTGCTATGGTGTTGACGCATGTTCTGTGCATTTGTCTACTTTTATTTGGTTTCGTCTCTTTTGGAATTCCTCTTTTATTCATCTTCAACATTCCTACAACAGTTAGGTTTTTACTCAAGAGATGTTCTGCCAATGGTAGACTTGTTAAAAAGTTATCTATGGTTATATTTATGATTGCATAGGCTAGCCATGTTTCCTGCCAGAGTCCTGCAATAGGAGCCAAATGCTTCTGGGGTGGTTCACTTGATTATCTTCCTGTATAGGTAGGTACACAATCCCATCAATGGCATAACCAGTTTCAGCTTCGCACATACAAAATATTTTTATCTCATACCTTTTAGGCCTTATTCCACAAATTCACGATGGCCCCTAAATGGAAATAGTTGTTCATTTACCGTAAACATTAATTTTAGGTATCATTACTTTCCTGTGCTGTTCTATAAGTATTTTCCATACGGAAGAAATAGCAGCAGTCTTATTTGTTTGCAATTTAGCTCTCTTGTTCTCTTGTCATCAAATCTAATGGACGGTCTTATTGCCTCAGGGCCGCTCACAAACATTGCAGCTCTATATAATGAATTGGAAAACTATCTCAGAAATAATTTCCAGATTGGAGCATCCCAACCTTTATCTCCTCCCAACGTTTCATCTCTTGTTACTTCGTGTCAGTTTATTTTTCTTGGTACACAAACCCTTCTTGCTTCTAGGTTGGAGCACCTCACGATTTCATCCACAAACTATCTTCAGATAGCCATCGAGTAACAAGATATTCAAAATTTGCACTTGATCTCCCTTTCTTCTCCTTGTTCTAAGTGTAGATTGCGACGCTTTATGTAATAAACAAAACAGAATATGAAGAAATAACATAGGTACTATGTACGCTTTTCTTCTATAGCCTATAGGAAGATATTGCTGATGTTGTTGTTCAGTGTTACTCTTACCTTTCATCCAAATCACAGACTTGTAAACTTTTCACTCTTGTTCACAACACAGCAGTACACAAAATGACAGTCGAACAAAGAGCTACAAGTTGTAAGAACGTGTTTCCTGCATTCACAACAATGCGTATGTGTGCCAATAATGTGTTTTCTGAATTCCAACAAATGTAATTGATTACCATATTATCTAACTCATTAAAACTACAGCATAAACGACAGGGTCCATCAGAGCCGCGATATGTAAATGTGTAGTATAAACAAGAAAATATAAGTGAGACCAAAACTGTTGATACATAGTATCGATAATGTGTTACTGAATGTTGCAGGAGAGCTGGGAGGGGGTTCAATTTCAAGTTTATGTGCCGCAATTAACAGCTAAAATCGTCTCCAAGTCCATTGGACCCAGGGCATGCATACAAGGGTTAAAATTAAGTAGGTGGAGTATTAGGCTTTCAAACATGCATGTGAATGTAACACATCAGATTTTTATTTAGTGTTCGTTATCATGTTGTGTACGGAAATCTCTTTGAACTGACCTTTTGTGGAATTCATGCTCTGCTCCTGTCGAGGACGTTTCCAATATTAACCACCTTGCGGTCAAACAGTATACTGAGATACTCCCGTGATAATTTAAAAAATTACTTGTTGAGTATCTCTTTTTAATTACTAGGGTTCGGAAGTTCATACCCTAAAAAACACTGAAATATGCATGCAAATATGCTCTTAAAAACCTGAAAATATGCCAAGAAATATGCACTATTTAATTAAAACGATTGATATCCCTTTGCAGTAGACAAGGCGAGTTAGTATAAATAATAAATAAAGTTACCTTATTCCCCAGACGTTGAAGCAGAAGTGGTCCTGCTGCTAGTATTAACTGCTAAATTGCAGTTCACAATCAACACTTTGCAAACATTTTCAACTGTAAATTTGAAATGTCGGATTATTAATTTTGAACAAGGGAATATCAGGAGCTAAAAATGTTTGGCACAAGTTATACGAAAATTCAGTAACCCTACTTCCTAAACACTCTACTTGCTGTTTTTGAACAGGTTCTTTATTTGCGAGTTTTCTGATTAAATTCTCCTTATGATTTGCTGTGTTTATGTGCTGAACTATTTGAAATCTTTTCTCACTCCCTACATTTTTCTCACACGCTCCACAAAACAGTACCCTATTGTCTGTAGATATTAAATCACCCGAAAACCCTCTGTAAATTAATTCATTTTATTTTCGGCATTTGAAGAGCCTTTTAACATTTTATACGCCTAATTTAATTTGGTGGGAACCAGTTCACAACAATGTTACGTTTGAAGACCACAACACAACTACTGGTGGGCAGGCAAGCGTTGCTATAATCGTGCTGCTCAAAACGTTGACCTGCACTTTATCTTTGCTACTATAAACCTCTCAGATAACGCACAGATTATTTTCTACGAACATACATATAATGAAAGGATGGAAACAGGGGATTCACTGCATGACAACATGACTCAGCATTAGTTCTCGCCACCTCGCGAGTTGCATCATCATGTGCAATACTACCAATGTGAAAAATATTATACAGATGGAAAAAATAATAAAAAAAACCATAAAAAAATCATTAAAATATGCAATATAGGGGCTATAATATTGAAATAATATACATTTATCAAAAAAAATGCAGTTATATGCACTATAAAATCATGTCCAAATAACTGAAAATTCCATAATTCGTGCACATAATGTAAAAGCATACATTTTTAACCCCTATGAAAAAACATGCAAATGCATGAACTTCCTAGCCCTATTAATTACACAGTTTCAATACTGTAAGGTTCATACTTTTCATAATACGTGATAATAAAATCTGGTAAATCATGTGCTAACATCGTACTTCAGGTGAAATTTGATATCCATTCTTGGGTGGAATACAATACTTCCTCTGCCTATTATGCAGTTGACAGTGTCGTTAACAAACACAAGTTATTTATTTTATTTAGAAAAGCGGTACTTGTGTTTAATTGCAGCATCCCTGCTATAGATGAGGGTCAGTGACTATATACAAGTTTTATGAGCAGCCCTGGTAGCAAAATGCCAGGAATGGAGGGACATAACTGGCCACCCACTTTCTCCTGCTGCTACATGAAGGGCACCGCGCTCGTTAACACTGGAAATGTTTGTTTGTGTCTCACCTCCCGTATTCATTATCGCCACGGTGACACTGCTTCAGACCAGCCAACCTTAAAAGTAATATTTATGTCCACCTTGTTTTCTAAGTGCTAACATTCTCATTCGTTCACAACTCTTACACGTAAAAGTGACAATGAAAATAAATGCGCAGTAAATAAGAAAACAAGATCTGGTGTGTTACATACACATGGCTTTCTCTGCCCACTACAAACCGTTCTTAGAAGGTTTTATTTTCTATCTAGTTCATGTCAATGGAGATAAACGTATACAGAAATAGGTAGTTTCACTACACATTTCACTCTAGGCACTAGAAAGAAACATGAGGTTGAAGCGCTAGACAAATATTTAACAGCAGGTTGCTGTTAGATTCCATACTCTTGCTATGATACCTCAGAATCACTGTACGTCATATCAACAATAACGTCCAATTGCAGCGAATACGTCGCGTCGCACATTATCACATTCTTACGAGGGAAGTTCGGTCTCGAAGTTTTGCCATTCTTCTCGATTAGCCTTCCAGGCCGATGGTTTTTAAGTGTGCTTAAAAACGACAGCTCCATGTCACTAGATTTACTGGCATGTAAAATAACAACTGCGGGACGAAATTCCGGCACACCGGCGACGCTGTTGTGATCCTGGCAATTGACAGCGTCGTTAAACAACAAAATAATAATTTTGAAACTTGTTGTTTTAATCAAAATTGTTATTATCATTTTTCAAGAAATGAAAACCAACATTTTTCCAAATGAAGGGTAGTTTAGGGTGGGGGAGTTGCTTAAAGAATTGTGTCGCATCTTTTAAATATGCTGAACTCGGCGGTTGAGTATTCATCTGATTTTTCCTTTGTTTTAGTTATGTTCACAGACACACACACACACACACACACACATACACACACACACACACACACACACACACACACACACCAGGAGGGAGGGATGAAGTGAGAGGGATTGAAGGGTGATCGTATCTGAGAAGGGACGAGAGAGGATCCCTAACGATTACAGATTTGAACTTCTCCTTGGCGGCTCATACTCCGACTCAGGCTCACAGGTCCCCTGGGGGTTCCGGCTCCTGGAGACCTCCGCCGATCCGGAGGACGAGGATTTACAGAGAGCAAGCACCTGCATGCCCGTCGAAACTCCCACCAACACTTTGAACACTGAAATAACCAACCAGGATGAAAGGTAAAGTGACATGGAGGGATAGGAAGTTCGGAAGATGTAATTATACTTCCGAGCATTCGGCTAGGACCCGGGAAACCCCAAAACAGAAAGATGGGCTACGGGAATCGAATCCAGGACCTTCCGAATCCGAGCCTCACACGTTACCGCGGAGCTATCTTTCTCGGTTTCCGTGTGTTAAAACCAAGTACTTCTTACGACATTAGAGTCTTCTTAGGTAAAAAACGTGGACAGAAAAATCATTTTTATGTAAATAATTGGCTTGTAAGAATTTTTAATGGGTAAAGAATAATGAATGAATGAATTAGTGGAGTTTATGAGCCCGTCGTATGAATGTGCATGGAAAATGTAAAACATGAATGGCTTGTTTAGCAGTTGTGATGAACATCGCAGAGCAATAAGACTTGTGCCAAGCAGGAAGCGCGGCACCAGTCTACAGAAACCGGTAGGTACATACGAACAGGAAGAAGAATTCTCCCGTTTCCTTCTTTCGCGTCGAGAATAGCGAACCAAACTGTGTTGCTACCTCAAAACTACTATCCTTATATCCGTACCTACACACTTCTCTAACGCACGTTGGAGTTTATACAGGGTGTCCCCCCTCCCTCCCCTAAAACAAAAAAACACCGACAACTCTTAGTAAACCATGATTTCCAAACTGCGGTTCCTTCTTGAAACCGATTAGTTTGGCATTGCCCAACATACTAAGAGTTGTCGATGTTCGCTTTTTTTTTATTTCGGGGGACGAGGGGGGGGGGCACCCTGTATATGTTTAATACAGGTATAACACTGAAAGGATTTTAACATACATAGACGCAAATGTTACCATATCCGTTCTCTAAATAAATCTAAACCAGCCTTATTTTGTAGTTGATTTCAACATTGTGTTTTAACTTTGCAATCTGAATTCGTAATTGTGGTTTTATTGTATAAATATCCACGCAAAAGAATTTGCCAAAAGTTGAAAATCATGGTTCATTGCTTCGAGGTCATGAAGCCTTTTTGAACTTTTCTAAGATACCTACCTACATAAATGTGTAGGAAGGTTCCTTTGCGTTTTCCTGATTTCCAAACAGCTGTGGTTTACACTGCTGCTTGGGAACATTTGAACACGTGTTGTTTGAGGAAGGGAGGGTTGAAGCAGAGCTTTGCCCCTGACTGTGGTATTACGTCATTATTAGCCGGTACAGATTAGCCGACTCGTCCTCTATAGTCCAGCTACAGCGTGTAAAGTCCCGCCATCCCGTGAAGTAGCGGAATTATATGAGAACAGGTGCTTCAAACATCTTGTTTACCTCAAGTTAACCTTGGAGTGCTATAAAGAAAACGACAGGTTAGAATATTCCACAGATGTTTTAATATAAAACGTAGATGATGCCCAAACATGGAACCACAAAGGTCATGTCCGCTGACAGAGGTTAATAAACAAACTCATTGTTTCCCATGGTTGATTCTTACCTTTCCGTCACACTTTTAGGGAAAAGCAGTGTAAAACCGCAGTTACACAACAATCGGATTCCAGTAACGCTCCAGCATTCTCCGTAATGGATGAGAAATAGCTTTGAATGAAGAGTGCCAGGCACCGAAGTGGAGGCCTCGTGCTGGGGAGGTAGGAACAACGGTTGCCTCAGCATTGCATTGTTACCACTAGGTTCCGGATTCTGATGACCTAAATAATATTAAAATGATCTTAAATGTTGACTCTTTGACCTTAAAGTGTATTAAAATTACCTAAAAGTACAAAAAAGATTCTAAAATTACTTTCATTTGTTGATCTTGCACATTTCGCTTAAACTGTACCATTGAGTAGGTACTAAATTACAATTCATTACAAGCATCTTTTTTGAGTTTTCAAATTTCAAGGACTGTGTATTATCACTATTACCGACTTAAATATTGAGAAGCTTATTTCAACATCAACAGAAGATAGGGACACACTTAAAACAACAAATATTGCGTGTTTTCTGCTCTTCTTCATCGAGGTAACACTTCTTACCTGACAGTACATCAAGAATCTTGCAATAATATCGTATCCATTGAACTCTTGTTCAACACGTCTGTCTTACACTAAAAGTGAACCGTTAAGTTGGACGAATCCAAATGTTGAGCTATATTTCAATAACTTTCCAAGAAGTTTTAGATTTTGAGGTTCTGAAACTTGATTCTACTAATATAATGTGCCAAATGAGAAATCCAGTTATTTTTTCTGTCACTTTATTCTTCTTCTCTAAAACTGAATCACAAAAAGACAATCCTCTGCTTTATCGTTAACACAATTTACAATTCGTCATAACCTTGCAACCCACAGCAGTTTTGTCTTCTCGTAATCTTGAAACAGATACTGCTTATAGTTTTACTACTCTCTCTCTCTCTCTCTCTCTAACAAACAGCTATTTCCGACGATACACTCACTAAAAACTGCTTCACACAAAAAACAACTCTGATGCGACAATTAAATGTCTAAAACTGTCTCTAACGACACACGCACTCAAACTGTCTCAGTACTTACTGGAATTACTGCTAACGGAATACTAAATTCTGAAAAACTGCTCGCTCACTCCTTGTATAGCCAAGACGAAGTGCCGGCGAATTCTCTGGAAAATACACGTTTTCTCGACATTTCTGGTAAACGAGCCCGGTAGGTGAACAGTCCAAAATGCCGACAAACCTAACCTTAAAAGTGATTTTATTTGGCTCAAAAGTTTGGCGTCCCAAAAAATTAAAAATTATTTTGTTGTTTAACGACGCTGTCAATTGCCCGAATCACATCAGCGTCTCCGGTGTGCCGGAATTTTATCCTACAGGAGTTTTTTACATACCAGTAAATCTCACATGGAGCTATCGTTCTTAAGCTCACTTAAAAACCATCGGTCTGGGGCGGGTTTGAATCCGCGACCTTGGGAATAGCAGGCCAGCGCCTATCCAACTGAGCCACCCAGACCGACAGTTTGGCGTCCCCACAACGTACTAAGCGTTGTCTTTTTTGGGACACCCTGTATAGTTAATATACATAGATAATGCTATGTAGTAAATAAGATGGTTCATTTATTCTACATTCAAAGTATACCAAAAACAAGTCTGATGTGTCCACTCATATGACTTTCTCTTCTCACTTTTCTACAAACTATTCTTCAAAACGTTTATCCTTCTACTTCATGTTGACATTAATATTTGTAGAAATGTTTTATTATATTTTTATAGCTACAATGGATACAGAGAAACACATCAAATCTTTTATGGACCGGTCGCTATATAACGGCTTTAACATTCCATTCTCTTTGGCCAGGAGATAAAAATATTAATAATCACTTCCTGTTTGAGAAAAGTAGGTATAAGTATTTGAAAATGCAAATCAATAACAAGATATACCTATCTTGAAAATGGTTACATCCACAAAACATCTCTCTCTCTCTCTCTCTCTGTGTGTGTGTGTGTGTGTGTGTGTGTGTGTGTGTGTGTGTGTGTGTGTGTGTGTGTGTGTGTCTTAAGATTTACCAGTTACCTATGCAAAGTTCAGGACTTACGAGGGCATTCCCAGGAAGTTCAAGGTACCTATACGTTTTATTTGTCATGAAATTATATTAAACATATAGTATGTTAATCAAAATCGTTTTTGAGAAATTCAGAAGTCCATGTACAGGGTAGTTTTGGATGGAGGGAGTGAGTGAGTGAGTTTTGTTTAAGGGCCCGTCGACAACTAGGCCATTAGGGCCCGGGATGTGTGAATTTTCTTGAAAATATTCGTGTCGCATCTTGAACTTAAATACATAATTTGGTATTTAAGCGGCTTTTATTTTTGAGTTATTCTGTTCAGACACACACACACACACACACACACACACACACACACACACACACACACACACACACACACACACACAAACATACGAATATTTATATATATAAAGACAGAGGATTTCAGAGCATGCATAATTTTCCGGTGAAATCTCGATATCGAATTTTTGGATGGAATGCAATACTTCCCCTAGTTACAATACGTACTAACGGAGTGCAATGGCTCAGGCAGTAGCATCTGTGGCCGTATTGGGGAGGTCTTGGGTGCGATTCCCGTGGCTGACCTTCGTGACTCATGGGCACTTTTGGTGTTTCCCCTGGTTGGTAGGAAATGATGGGAACGATAATTACATCTCCATTTCATTTCAAGTTTTATCATTGTTGGCTGTATGAGGATTCCAAGTGTGCGAGGGTGTTTCGGCGTTAATGGCAGGTAGGTGCGTTGCTCTCTGTAGGTAAATGCTCGTCCTCAGGATCGGGGGAGATCTCCGAGTCTCAGATATGTAGCTGTGTTTCTCCTCCTCACCTCATACCTCTCTCCCGGGGTCATAGGTACAAAACATCGAGGTGCTAAGTCCCCCCTCCCCTCCGAACCATGTCATAGGACCAGAGTACATAGTTAAGAAATTAAAAATGCTCGACGCTTGTTGTAATAAGTAAATACACCCAGGGTTGTATTCCAAGCAGCTTTTTTCTTTTTCCGTGTTATACTACCCTAGTATGTATCACACATAATTGAGTTGACGGGAAATCTTTCTATTACTTGGGTTTTTCAATTAGAGAAATTTCATTACACGCAAAAGCTTTCTGTTAGTTCATAGTTTGTTTATTGTTTGTGTCTCTGTGCATGTTATGTATGCTCTCTAAAGTGAAATCTGCAATATTAGCATCGTAATAAATAAATAAAAATGGTTTATTATTGATATGTACCTTACTGCAAATCAAAGCAGGGGAAGAGACGTGACATATAGTTTGATTTATAAAACAGAAATGGTGCTTAGCAATTTGTGAACTAACAGCAGCAGATGTTCTTTCACTCAGGGAAGAATTCATAATTCAGCACCGACTTTAAAACCATACATGTTTTGTTGTTGTAGGTATATTGTGTTAGAATTAGCAGTTGTGAGCGTATTTATAAGCTTTATCGTTTCTATGTCACTTATTGGGTCCATTGTTGTAGTCCATTTCCATTAGACTCTTTAGTTAGGAACACTTTTTGTTACTATGGAAGAATTTTTTCATTAATATACATTATGTATAGGATTGACTTTAAATCCAAATATATTCAAAACTCAAATTTTCATAAAATTCGTTACATTAGAGTCGCTGGCCATCTCTTTGGACTCAGGGGATCTCGGGATGCCTTCACTGTTGCATCGCACGTTCCAAGGTGCAAAATGTGACTATGAAAAGTTGACCTCGGTACAAAGCTCCACTCGCTCTTCCCTTACGCTTGTCTCGCTAACTTTGCCGTCTCCCCCTTCCTCACTTCAGATATCCTCTTTGATTAATGTTTACATGTAGTGTGCAGTGTTAAACTGATTAGTTTGCTTTTTATGACCGTTTCTGGTCTTTTGTTTTTTATGACCTAGAACAGGGATGCTCAACCGCAGGCAAGTTAGGGGAGGTTGAAATCACCTCCTTCCACCTGCTGGGACAGTGACGCATTTATCCGTGGTTACTGAGTTCCAGTGGTGGCACATTCTTACGTACAGGAAGTCAAAGACCTACACGTCTTGTTCTACTCCTGATTAACCCACGATGTTTCTGAGGATACTTTGTGGCACGATTTACGTTTTAGAAGGTCTTCAATATTGATGCAAAAGATGAAGTGCACAGTCTCAAAACATAAGCCAGGTGATTTTCACTTATCTTGCTGCAATACTCACTTTTAATGTAGTTCATTTTTGAAAATGTTTTTTCACAGATAGGCATAAGTGAAGCCAAGGTCTGCCATTGAGCTACATGCAAATAAATGATATGTGGATACTCAGAGCAGGACAGACACCTAAATAATTTCCATTTTGCGGTCGCGGGATTCTGCAATGAAAGTACCTAATTTCATATTTTGTAGCTCTCGTGAAGCCTCACTACACGGAAACTTCAAAAGTGCAAAATAATGGGATTTTAGCTTCAAATGATTTTAGGTCTTGAAATTGTGAAGAGAATGTGTCGTACAATTGCTTCAAAAGTTCGCTGTATTTTTCTAGGAGAACAATATTTTTCGTGAACACGAAACGTAAGCAAGGGAAATGGTATAAATCTGCAACTTCCAGTCTTACTTTATCATCTTCATCTCGAATACAAAAATATTCGTCCTCCAATTGAATTTTGTACTTGTATGTACTGCTATATATATATATATATATATATATATATATATATATATATATATATATATATATATATATACACTCCGCGTCATCCGCCTTTGACTAGCAGATCAGGTTCTGCTTACCTTAATCAGTGGCGGAGCGGGGGATAATATGTGTAGGGTAAGCGAAGGTGTGCTCGCTTGTTGAACACCCCTGATCTAGGAAGCACTGGCACAAACGTCATTATCAAAGGATAATGAGGGGTAAAAGTAATTAGTGGCCGTAATAAACTTCCCCATTATATATAGTACAAGAGGAAGTTATAGATATGACCAACTCCAAGAGGTAGCAATTTATTAGATAAGGTATATTTCTCGTGTTTTTAGCAGGCTGAATTGTATTGCTTATGATTCAAATAAAATACATTAACATATTAATTCCACAGAAATTTCAGCTGCATATTTTATAATTTATTATTCAGGACTGTCTTAAAAACTGTATATGTTAAAGGTGATATTATCTCGTTCGTAGGATTGTTGCTTTCGGCTTTGTGCGTCGTTGAGCAAACACTTCTACTCTTGAAATAAAACTATCTACACTTTTAGAACTTATATGGGCGGTCCAGGTTCGATCCCAGGGGCTCGCATTTAGAATTTGTGGTGGAAGAAGCGTCTGGATGGATTTTCTCCCAGTTCTTTCCTCTGTCACTCATTCCACCAATTGCTCCATCATCACCTTTGCTTCCATCAACTTCACCTTCATTTCATATCATCCAGTTTCTCACTCTCATACCAGGCTTCGGTCTGCTCCCTCCTTCGTTCCTGGTTCTCAGCTCACGTTTCCGTTTCTTGGTTGCGACCGGGAGGGACTCGGGGCGCTAATCACGTCCCACCCTCCACTACTACACCCAACTCATGACGCTCGTTGGGAGCAGAGATGAACTTCGCGGTGGTCGGCTTTAGACCATAGCCCTGCATGTTGGACTGATGCCACGGAGCTTAGCACTTCTATCTTAAGAGTACTGTCCCACCTAGCGAACATTTAAACTAATAAATTATTACCAATGTCATACATTTTTACTTTCTCTACCACTTGCCTATAATAAATATTGTGAACCACTTAAAACGTATGGGCTTCTCCAGAATACACGTTTAGAGGTCCCCTGAGGGCAAAAATAATTTCTAGATCTGTGTGCACGTACGTGTTTGTGAATAGTATAACTCAAAAACGAAATTTCGGGCGAGTGTGACACTATTAAGCTCACCATTTTCGGAGTATGCGACTGAAAGGTTCCCACGAAAATTCCCCATCCCAAACTACGCTTTACAAGAACAATTTTTCTTTATTCGTTATTTTCACAATATGGCCGTGATGATTTTGGTTAAAATATGTACACCCGCGGACAAAAAACAAAAACAAAACAAAAAAAACAAAAAAAAAATAAATAAATAAAATAAAAAAAAATAAATGAAATTAAAAAAACAAATAAAAGTAATGTCTGGAAGGCGAAATTCATCTACGTCCTACACGACACAGTCCCTTGTTTACACGACGCGCTATACAGCTGCGTAGCGGCAGTACAAGTTGTCACAAGTTCCAAATCTTAATATTACTAACCCATATGTTCAATGGAGGCACTGTGCCGTGTAGGACTTGCACGAATTTGGCGTTCCAGACACAGGTGTGCCCAATAAAATGTATATCTTGGATTTTCTACGAATATTTTGTGGAGTTCTTTTAGTTGCGAGTGAACTTTTTATAATTTTTATAACAGTAAACTATAAGAGATGTTCAAAAGCTTGGCACACAGAAAAGACGGATCTCAGGAATTTCTGTCAAACACATTTTATAGCATTAACCATATCCGAGATATTCGTTATTTCTGTTTTGAATTTTCAAATGCTTTTACATTTTGAAATCCTAAGGCACCATTCTTTTGTTTCTCGCGATGTCACGAGAAGTATACCACTGTTTCCTACACCCCTCTTGTACCTACAAAGAAATGTGTATTTTAAACAACATCTGGAAACATTTATCCCAGTTAACTCAGTAGCCAGAAGAAGAAGGTTGTGTAAGAATGGTCTCTAATGTCAGAGAAAGTGGGTAGAGAAAGTCTTCTGAATGTAACACAATTTTTTTTTTAAAATGCAATTCTTCCAAGTGCTGGTTATGTAATTAGCAGATCAGCACATTAGCTCGGGTTCTGCTGGTTTCTTGAATCGCCACAAGTTTGGACATACATATTTGCATATTACGTACTTCAGAAGCAATAAATCAAGTTGGAGAAAGCTTGAGAACTCATATTGACAGCAGATGTTCATCATAATTTTCTCGAAGAAAACGCCACGGTCTCTGAAGGCAAAAAATGAAATACGGCAGGCCACGAACAATAGGGTTCGGAAGTTATAAAGAGGTTACTGTTACGTAAACTGAATGACGGTATCACGAGATAAGATAATGTCGTCACGAAAATGCTAATTGAATGTTAAATGGTTCTCACGATCTAAAATTATTTGTTTTTGTGTCTGTATTACGTACTAGTACAACTCTCGCCACGGTCTTCTCCTTCCCTCTTTCTCACTCATGCCTCTCTCTCTCTCTCTCTCTCTCTCTCTTCCTTCACATTATCTCTTTTCGTCCCTCCTTCATCTGCTTTCTCTCTTCTCTGTTCAAATTATTTTTCTGGACTTCCAACCCTTTCGATCACAATGCTTCATATAGCATCAGGGTTGCCAACATTTAAAAGTAAAATTATCGTACCAGCCACTCAAAACTATCATAAAGCAAACGCTACAACAATAAAAATATCAGTATAATACTTATGAAAATATAAGAGTAATGATGTTTATTATATCCACTTACAAGATTGATGAGCTCAACAAATATTACAACTTATGTTTCTCGCACTATTCATCTGAAAGTTCAGCTTCCTCAACCGTTGCAGCATTGCACAAATTTGTTGTTGAGATAAACCTTAACATCTTCTCGGTGACTTGCAGATTTTAAGATCTACCACGTTCTTTCATAATTTGAGACGACAAACTGAGTTCATTTACCGTATCTAGTGCCAATCTGTTTCTAACTTTGGTTTTTATTAAACCCAGTTTAGGAAAAAAAAAAAAAAAAAAAAAAAAAAAAAAAAAAAAAAAAAAAAAAAAAAAACCTCTCACAAGAAGTGCTTCTGTAGGGCAAGGAAGCCACTGATAATGGAAAGGCCGCTAGTTCTTTGAAATCAGTATTTCCACCAAGGTGACATGTTTAACAGCGCTCCAGAAGCTGTCTAGGTTCAGGCATGTTCTTTATTTCACACGGAATAGAACGTATTCCGAGTTTTCTACATTGATCGTTAATTTTCTGAACAGTGCCTTCTTCATTGAGATTATCAGACCTGGGCACACTGGCAATAAGAGGATAAAGACAGGCCGTGAGGGCAAAGGTGGTGTAGCTTGTATGTAATTAGTTTAATTTCGCTGGTGGGACAAACGAGTGAAAATGATATTTCGCCGATATCGAACTATCATACATTCAATTTATGTACACCCCCATAATTATCGTACGGGTTGACAACCATCGTACAAACATTAAAATTATCGTATGCCCCCATAATTATCGTACGGGTTGACAACCATCGTACAAACATTAAAATTATCGTATGCCCCCATAATTATCGTACGAGTTGGCAACCCTGTATAGCATCATTAGGTAATACACAAGGTTTTCCAGAATAACACCAAACCAAGATTTGAATGTTTTTGCTCGGATAATACATACAGTAAAAGTTGTTTTTCAGCGTCAATAAAGATACATGAACAAAACGCCTCGTGGTCAGCATGGACTAGGTAGGAACAAAGCCGCCCGCGTGCCTGGCCCGCACTATCGGAACTAACCCAGATGGGCTGGGACACTGAGAGTCGCGTGCGTGCCTTAGCTGTGTTGTCGTAAACACTGATGTGATGTACAGTGGTTAGCTAATTGTCTCATGAAACGCTGTTAAAGAACCAATATCTTTAGTTATTTGTTTATTCTTGCAACATATTTCATCATAACATAATGAAAGAAAATCAGTGGGAAAGTAAGCTGTATATATGCGCCGCTGTATGCTATATTTTAGAGGCAATTAAACTTAGTGGTCTTATGGATGGAGGCAAGAATACAATCAAAGGAATGTAGACAAAGTTAAACAAAAACAAATACCTTTTACAATGAGACTAGAAGTTGATTGTGGTGACTCGTAATACCAATTCATACATTTGTACATTTAAAAGCCAGTTCTTCTTGATATTTACAGCAAGTTGTGGAAAGTTTACTATTAGGATACTAACAAAATACTATAAAGTGAAATCAAAAACATCCTTTATATAACTAATTTCATAATTTATGAACGAAACAAAATTATGGTCTAAGAAGTGCATAGGAATTTCTCTTGAAATTTACATTACTAGCAACCTACGACATTTAACTTTGGAATAGTTGAAGTATAAGCTACAAGACTACTGTATTCGTTCGGTGTCGTTTCATAACACCCTGTATATATTGCGTTGGAATTTGGATAAAAAATTTAACTTAGCTTATAATGATTGTCCTATAGTTATGATATCCAGTTCGTTAAATTCATATTAAGATATCCTTAAAAAAAGAAAAGCAAAAATATCCTCCCTTTCTTTGCTTCAATATGAACTCAAAACATGTGTTCAGCTACAACACTAACATTTACACATATCAATCGCCCATTATTTGACGTGGGTCCATCCCATCTTTTACGACAGACTTGGTGACACTGCAACAAGGATTCATAATGCTGGCTATTGATGCTTATTCCTAAGCAAGTTCAACCGAGCTAGATGGCTTCATGATGACGTATGAGGGTCGCATTCGAGAGCTCATGGGTTTAGTAACCGTGGCCGACCTTCCTGACTAATGTTTTTTTTTTTTTTTTTTTTTTTTTTTTTTTTTTTTTTTTTTTTTTTTTTTTTGGGTGGGGGGTTCCCCCGGGTCACTAGGCGAATTCTCGTAAGGATAATTATATCCCCCGAATAACTTGTATTTCCATTTCTATTCATAAATCGTCTTATTCATCCTTCATCCCATTGATTCTTTCGGGGTTGCAGGTGTCAGCGAAAGCGTTAGGTGAAGCTTGGCAGGGTGGGTGGCGGCATCTGGGGGTATTGGACCCCGCCGAGGACTCCCTAGGAGGACACGGAGGATGTTGAGGAGTCGTCAAAATTGGTAAACCTTATGGACCTGGGGTATCCCTTAGGGGCACAAGTGCAATAAGCACAGCTTCAATGGGGAATCCTCTCGATATCTTCCCGTTCCTATTCCTCCTAAGGCAAACTCAGGTATCTACCATCAGGTTAGAAAATTGGTTTCAGCCGAAAATAAATTGATTTGGAAAGGATTAATATAAACTAAATAAAACGTTAGTAGCAATAATTTATGGTTAAAGAGGTTAAAATAACATTTTTTTAACACCTGAAGCCTAACAAGGGTGATAAATTACACTACATTTTTAATACATTTCATTCTCATTTAGCACACAATATTTTATCAGCTATCAGTGCGTAAATCAGAGTAGTTGTTTCAATTTACGATATTATGCATTTCTGGACATGGGTTCCTATCAGTTTGTCGTGCCCCACAACATACCAAGCGTTCTTTTGACATCTGTATCGTTCCTGGATTTGATGGACATGGTGGCATCAATGGTGGTTGTCTTTCTGATAACGGATATAAAAAGCACGTGTTATTTTCTGAGTGGAGAAAATGAAGCAAGGTAAAGGGAGTTAACGAAGGTATTCTTCTAGAATATTATTCACAAAACGTAAGGAAATGAGGAATAAATAATAAAAATATAGGCAGCTCCTTTCAGGGAAGCGAAACGCCCAAGTTTCTTGCTTAATTTGACGCTAAAAGCTACTCTAAGTGAATTTCCAGCTACATAATTAAAGAAAGAAATATGTCGGTTGTCTGTAGAAGCTAAACAAAAAAATAAACGGTAGTGTACGGAGAAAGTAATGTGAATGTTTATCTCTATAGGTAAAAGTAAACCAAGAACTCCTAAGTGCCAAAATAAATAAAGTGTTTAAGAGAGTGTTCGATGAGTGATGTAGGTATGTAGCAATTAGTGTACCCTCGACAGTAGACAAGTTTCTCCCGAGGTGCCTGGTTTGGGTGCGCGAATTGGCACAGAGAAACTTTAGCACGTAAAAACCAAGGTGAAGGTCACGCAGGCGCCGTTTTTGACCCGACCTCAACTTCTTAGACAAGACATGTCTACTTCTCATCGTTGCAGAAGATATTGTTCAACCTACGTATGATGCAAGATAATAAAACACCTTAATACTATTAAAACATTAAAAAGAACTTATCTTGTTTGTCAGCTGTTTGTTTACTATTACCTCAATGAGGCAGATATAGAGGGGTTTATGTCGTTCATTCTAAGTGAAAAGAAGGGGGAGAAAAATATGGAAAAAGAA
The DNA here is from genome assembly GCA_030765045.1 of Tenodera sinensis. Classification (NCBI taxonomy): domain Eukaryota; kingdom Metazoa; phylum Arthropoda; class Insecta; order Mantodea; family Mantidae; genus Tenodera; species Tenodera sinensis. Next base: position 20,794,823 of record CM060970.1, read on the forward strand.
GAACACGGCATACTGAAATAAAAAGTGCAGAGAATCAACAAATCGTGTATTTATGGACAAAATATAATATTCCAACATCGCATTGTCGCTGAGTGTACCTATCCATATTACGAGGGTGATTAAAACGTAAACGGTCCGGTTGGTACTTTCGTCAGAATGCTGCGCAAGTAGATCCTAGCGGGATGGCGGAGTAGGGGTTTGAAGGTGAGTCTGTTAGGGAGGAGGAACCATCTTGGTTAGATGCGTCAGTGAACAGCAGGTTCCTTCATTTGTTGCACAATGTATTATTATAAATGTTCTAACCAATGAAAGGATTAAACCCTCAGATTTTAACTCGTTTGACGACACAATTTGTGGAAACAACACTATGCCAGAATCAAGTATTCACTTGGACCAGACAATTCCAGGGCGGCCGAGGAATACTGGAGAAGAAGATCGCGGTCGTCTTGCGGGTGACAACATTGTGCTGTTCAAGACCTCATTGGAGGTGAAATTGCAGCAGAAGTGGGTGTCAGCATTGGGAGTGCTCGTACCATTATCAGTGAACATCTTGCATTTAGATGGGTTCCGTAGTTGTAAACCCAACAGTAAAAACTGGCCTGTTTTGCAGATCTGTGACACTTCTGAACCGATTCCGACAAGAAGTGGAGAATTTCTTGAAGTGCATAGTTGCATGTGATGACACATGGGTCCATCATTACACTCCGGAATCCAAAATAGCGAGCAACGAGTGGCAAAGAAAGGATGAAGCCTGCCCAGTAAACGTCAAAACTCGCCTTTCATCGGAAAATTTCTCCCAGTTCTGTTTTACAACTATAGAGGACTTTTACTCGTTGATTTTCTTCACGATTGACGTAAGGTGAATGTGGCTTACTATTGCCAATTGTTAAGGTCAACAAAGGTCGCCTACCGAAGCAAAAGACGTTGTATGCGCATTAAAGATGTCATCCTTCTCTAAGACAACGCTAAGGCTCACACTGCCAATTTGACAAGGGTCACATTGGAGGACCTGCACTGGAAAATCCAAGACCACCCTCCCTACAGTCCAGACTTGTCCCCTAGGACAATTTTCTGTTTGTGCCCATGAAAGAATCGAAAACAGGGGAGAATGTGCGCAATTAGTTGATGACAGACGCTCAATTATTTTCTTAACAAGGAATATCCAAATGGTTGGCAAAAGTATGTAGAATGTGAAGAAAGATTTGTAGAGAAATAGTGAAGGTGTTACTTGTGTATAGGTTTAAGTAATAAACGCATAAAAAATAAGTACCGTTTATATTTGAATGACCTTAATGATCTCGACTTATTTGTTATTCTTACGTAGGCAATGTTCAACTTCACAGAGAACTTCGTTTTACCCTATTATGCCGCGCCCCGTGGATCAACACTAACTCTGAGAGGACCAACCAGGATGAAAGGTAAAGAAGTTAAACGAGAAGCGAGCTGAAATGGAAGTACAGGAAAGACGACCATCTGACATTCAGCTCGGTTATTACTTATTAAGAATAACTAGGACTGTACGAAATTAAAATTATAAGGGCTAAAGGGAGGGGGGGGGGAAGTTCACCATGAAAATCTTCTATAATCGCTCCACTCTTAGGTACCGACTTGATGTAAACACAACTAACCCGCGACGCGTCGTAACCAAAGCACACCACAAAATATAGTACCTTAAATATTGGCGATTATCTGTGAGTTTTCAAGGTGTATGATAACCCTGATAAATACTACTTGACTGTAACACGATAGCAGCGCTACTGTTAAAGTTTCCGAATAAATATCGTTGTATTGCATCATAAACACAAGGCATGAGTCCACGTGGCGTTTGTGTTAGTCGCAGCTGATACGCACACCAGGTTATCGCGGAGGGATACAAGATCTCAATCTAAGGCTGGATGATTTCATAAAGAAGGGGAAGCTAATGCTATCAATTCATCATTCGGGTTTAAAAAGGTAAATTTGTACTTTCGGATATGTACGGTAGTACATGAACATCTTAAGGGTCCTTCCTCTTTTGGGTAACTGTGGGTACCAGAAGAACGCATTTTGCAGACATTAGAATATCTTCTGTTTCAACGCAGATGTAACGTTGTGAGGGGTGATTGTTAAGCGTGTCTGTTTTGTTTCCAGAAATTGAGAAAGAGAGCAGAAACGTTGAGAATTTCGTAACATAACTAGCGTGAGATGGTTTTACTTGGTTTACATCACAAGTAATTGGGAAGCGCGGAAGGCGGAACTCGACGGACAAGGTAAGTCACGGCCAGGAGAAAGGATGGCCCACATTTTCGCGAGGAAGGGCGGTCTGCAACTCAAGAGAAAGTGTGAGAGTTGCCTAACTTCGAAAGAAAGGTCTCAGCCTGACGTGACCTTAACGTGTTCTTGTTTGTTGGAGAGGAAGGATACATACGAGCAAAGCCGAAAGTGTTCCACATCTTGAGCGCGTGTTGGGGCGCCTCTGGGTAGTCACGTGGTAGGTACAACAAGTGTCCATTTACCTTAAGGTCAGTAACAACGGGCCTTAGGACCAACCATGGGTTCAAGATCACATTATTAAACACCACTTGCAATGTTGAGGTCATTTGGAATTTGATGATGTGAAATGAAAATCGGGGAATCGGTGTTCCAGGCGTTATTATAGACAGCCTTCCCCACATTTGATTATTACGAGGACAGAGGAAAACATGGAAAAAAGGAAACAACTTCTGGACAGTCCCAGAATTAGAATCGCGGACTACACTTAGGAGTCTGCGTCTCATTCACGTGGTCTAAGGGTGACATCCCAACCTTCGGTTTCCAAGGTGGTGGGTTCAAACCCGGCGGAGGGTGATGGATTTTTTCGGGCGTATAAATTCTTAGCATGACTTCCTTTGGAAGAGAAGTAAAGTTACTGTTCCTATGTGGTAGATTTACGGTACGTAAAAGAACCTCAAGCCTGATAAAGGGGCCCCTGAGCAAAATTGAGTGCTCTTTGACGCACGATATACACAGAACTCGTACTACTGCATATCCGATCTCCCGTCTTCAGTGTCTTGCAAGATGAGCAATAATAACGAGACAACGAGGTGTCTCTGACTCGCATTATGGGGCTCGTGGGTTCAAAACCCGTGTACCACCAATCTAAAGTTTTACGTGGTTTCCCTTATTTGTCAGCTAACTTTTCCAGGTACAGCTATGAAATATTTGCGAGTATGTGCGTGTATTTATACAAATGCGAGTGGTGATTCAAGACACAGACAATAGCGCATGGAGCAGAGACTATCAATAAACTCAGCTGCATGTTGTAAATATAGACTTGTGTAAACCGCGCTGCAACACGGCGTGGGACTTAGAAATATTCTGCTCCCCTAATGCGCTCAAACATTTTTTCCATGGCTGCACCTAAATATCGGAGTAGATATTTAAAGTTCCATCTACAAAACAAAAGAAAAAGAAAAAATCTAATATATTTAACTGGCACGTTTACACATTTCGTTTAAATTGTATTGCCCCACTCCAAACTAGTTTTACAGGAAAAATCTCGTTATTTTTTATTTTCTCAAAAGCATTCCCGACGATTTTTAATAAAATCTCACATGTTTAATACATTGACCTAAGAAACAGAATGTATATCTTGAATTTTCTGTGAATATCCTATGAGCTTCCCTTTGTTTAATTAAACTTTGTACACCTTTTATCTAACAAAGATAACAAAAATGTGGGCACTACAATGAAACCGTAGAGCTCACCAAAATAACGTTAACCATTTACGAAATATTCCATGTGAAAGTTCAGACTTTCTTACGAATATGTTAGAACTTTTGCAATTATTCATTTTTTAACCTTTTGTTAATAACCCCCGTTTTGAGTTTTGATTGTTAATCGATTGCAATGTGTAATAGATTGTGTTTAAGCAATTTATGGGAATACAATTGGCGACACTGACTAAACAGAAGAAGAAGCTAATGATAAATGGTACAAAACAAAAGTATCAGCAGTTAGTAAATCGTATATGATAAATTAACGCCCCTATGTATCAAATGGTCGTAAATGAAATTTTGCATATTAATTACAGTTATTTTAAAAAGCACGTGTATAAATGCTGTAACTAAAATGATAGAAATTTGTAAAATTAGTGCCAGGGTGCGTTAATGTCAGTCATGTTTCTGTTTAATAATAAGAGAGGAGTATTCGCGTGGGTGTTCTTTGTCACAAATATAGATACCTAGCTTCGATCCCCGGGGGAATGCATTGGGTGTGACGTCGCAGAGTCACGGGTTAAACCGACTCGCATTTCAGGGCCTCCACATTCTAAGACCTTCGCCCATGTACAGAAGGTGTCGTTTTCAGGGAGACCCAAACAGACACAAACCTTTCGATAGCACTAAATGTTAGCTCATGAAGGCTTTAGCCTTGGAGTCTCAGGGCCCGGGTTCGATCCCAAGGATTTACCGCTGTCTACTCACCGAGTAGAAAGTTACTGAGCATTCCTAGTGGCTAAGGACAGAACGCTGAAGAAAAAACTGGCTCTAACTTCAAGTTTCATAGACAAAAGGGTGGCCGTGTGGTACACTCTCTCGACTTTATCTTTTGCAAATACGCGCATATATAATGGTTTTTTGTTAGTAAGCATGCTTTGATTGAACATTTTGAGGTGTTCCGAACCTCTTCTATACACAGGCTGTTACAGAATTCAACCGAAAAACTTACAGGGGTTGCATAGAAATACCTTCATATAGGACACCTAAGGTCTGACCACAACAAACTTTGAAGTTATGTAATGATTTTTGTTTGAATATTCGTATTGTATGCTACTGTCTGTTTCCCTGCTATTAAAAATGCAGACAACCAAAAACGATTTAAATTATAATGTCCTAAACCCTCAGAGACTTCATAATTAGATTATTGTGAATTCGGTTTTCAAGTTTTGATGAACATAAAAATTATTTAGAATGCTGAGACTCGAACCTGTGTCATTGAGGCTTAGCGCAGAGGTCCCGTCACAATCCTATTCAGCTATTTCGAGACTTAACTGCAAGCACGTACCGCGTTCTATAGTAGGACTTGTATGCCTGGCGCTATGCCATTGCCACCTCGCGAGTTTACGGGCTTGATTTAGCCTTTTAAGACAGTTTTAATCATTTGCTGGGCATTTTAATATTATTACTTAAATGGCAAAAGCTGTTATGCATATTAATTGAGATGTACGAGACGTAGTTCACGCAAAAATGTAAATAAACTGTTGTTTAATAATATGTCCGTTTTGACTGTACGGGTCCATGATGGATGAGGCGTGTCTAAATTTGTCCTAATTTTTGGCAACCAACCCCTGCTCTAAGTACAAGAATCCGCCATTTTCTTTTTAGCTGACGTTGTTAGTGTACTCATATGATAGGTCCATTTTTTCCGAGGCGTTTACTGAATTACGTTGCTATGTATACTCTAATAAAAAGTTTGTAAAATCGGCCGGAAACCGGAATTCGCTCTCAGTAAACGAGTCGTATGTTTTTTAGGTGTACTTTAGCGAGGAGTACGTTCTGTCCCTTAAAGCACTGTTGCTCTCAATTTTGCGCATTCCTCTCTTTAAGAACGTCAAGCAATACATTTTAGTAAGCGCAAAACTGGACTAAGGCGCACATGCCGTTAGATGGGTGGCCTACCTTCCAAAAAAATAAGGCGCGGCTGACTCACCTGGTATTTTGTAGCGCTCCCTCCAAATAACATGCACCGCCACAGCTGGAAAGTACGGTATCAAGTGCTGAATGGATTTCAGCTCTTATAATCTCACCCGGAGAGAAGGCACGTTACTGTGAATGTTCGATTGCGCATGCGCTCTTGGGCTTTTCTCCTTGCAGGTTGTGAGTGTGCTACGATTCACGTAGCCATTCAGAGCCCAGTTTTAGACTACTCGGTATACGGTGGATTTTTTAAATCCACATATTGTGTTGGGCAAGCAACGTGACGAATTCTGTAGATGATCCATTAATGCTTTAACAAACAAGGATAGTGTAAATGATAAGCATATAAACAGCCCATATGATCTTAGTGTAATTTGTTGCTAGTTTAACAACAATATTAAGTAGTGCCTGTCATGACGAGATAGTGGAACACAATGAGCAAATAGGGGAAACAATCTACTCTTTTAGAATTATTGATTGTCACATTTTATGGTGCTTTCGAGCTGACGAGACAGAAGCGTCCAAAACTCCAGGTGTCCTTTTAGATTTGATAGATTTAACTTCTGATATAGACAGTGCGATGAAAGAACATGTAATCAGGTGGTCAGATTTGTAAGCACATTTCAAAATCCTTCCAAAATAAGCTGCCTAATTGTGTGTTTGAAACATAAGAAATTATGTCGGAACGAATAAATATTGCAGCACATTAGTGTATTTTTGCACGACACGCCAAGTCCACGCTAGCCTGGCAGCCCGCCCGCTTCTCTTACAAGCAGAATAAAGTTCACGCACGCCACCGACTGGATTTACCCCGGAGATTTCTGCAACTCTTTTAACGCACGAAGGTTTATAAACTTATCCCAATGCCGGCTGGAGTGGGCCACCTGGTATATATTGCTCGTTAAAAGATATCAAATCACACCCTGTGCACATGTACGTATTCTTTTATCATGCGCCTTGGTGGAGCAAAAGTGACAGCATCTGTGTGACTAAATTGGTATAAATTACTTTTCTTGTAAAACAAGGAGCTACAGCCACACCCCCTTCAAGCTTCTGGCATTTTCTTTTCTCTCGGCGTCTGGGCGAATTTTCTCCGTGTTCTCCGGTTTCCCCCGCCACTCATTCCACCAATTTCTCCATCATTACCTTTCCATTCATCCATTTCCCCTGTATTTCATATCCTCCTCTTGCTCACTGTCATACCTGGTGAGGCTGGCCAGCCACTTCCAGGTCTTCACTCTGTCCGGTCCATAGGTTCGTCTGCTCCCCGACAGGCGTCTGACCCTAGGCACTGGCTTGTAAGTTCTAGGGGGTGTTAGTCCTCTATAAGGGGAGAGTAATCAGGTAAAGAAGAAGAAATGCTGGCACCTTGTCGTGAATACCTCATATACCGACCGATAGGGACCGGGGTGCTAACTACATCCCACCCTCTAATACTGCATCATGATGCCTGCATTGGGAGTGACGGGGGACGAAACGACTGGCCGGTAGACTTTTACCCGGAAAGGACTCTCGAGCCACGGGGTTAGTTAATCAAGCAATATTCCCATCATTCCTACACGGTCATAGGGCTGTCAGAAAACTTCTACAATTGACTCTATTCATGGACAGCTCCTTGATCTCACTCTAGTCTTCCCCATCTTTTTTGTTTCTGTGAGAACCATTCGCTTTCATGTTATCTTAGGTCTGCCAATTCTTCTACTGCGGATTCCTACCCAGTGCCTTCCTGGCAGTGTCATTTGGAGGTCGGGGAAGTGTATGTCCCAGCACTTCCTCTGCGGAATTTCAAGTTCAACTAGCTTTTGTTTGGTTTCTAACCATAGATTTTCATTAGAAATTTGAGCCTGCCAGGTTATTTTCAATATGTTTGGTAAACATCTGTTAATGAAGTTAGTTAATATTACACATATTATCTATTCTCTGAGCCTGGAACTGTTGTTTCCGCGCGTTTCTGAAGCCTGGATGTCTGCGGTCTGTACGTTCTTATAGTACCTTCACTTCATCCCTTCCTCATGCGGGGTGGTAGCCAGAATAGATCTATTAAGGTCGCAGTGCGCGAGTTATGTAACCTATAAACAAAACACTACAGGTAAAGAAGAAGCCCAAGAATGGAGCTGTTCTCTCACACGGAAGTCTTTCCTCGCTATAAACAAAAGGTGAAGGTCCATGTTCAGATGGAATAGGTAGTGTTATTATTTCTGTACAGAAATCTTCAGTAAGACCTCTCAAGGTCGGCTTAAATTCCTATATCTCGACCAAACATCGGGAGAAACCTTCCACGGCTTTCTGTACCACTATCGTTTATTTTGATACATCTTTCACAAAGTTACAGTTGCCGCTAACTTAAGAAACGATATGCCGCTTGGAAGAAGTGATTAAATTTGCCATTTTTTCCACACCATACAGAATTATGAGGGCTATTTTGACTATAGATTTCATACCACGCAAGAAAAGCACGTCCACTTCTAACAAAAAAGTGACATGCCAAGCATTTGTTCAACATTTGCGTTCATAATCTCTTACGTACGTCGCTTGTACCTTTTCTAAATTTTGCAAGAAGTACGCTAACACTAATTTTTCTACCTACTTTTCTATAACTGTCACCCGACTGAGTTCTCAAGGTCAGTGTTTTGATCTAGTTCAGCTTGAATCGTTTTCACAAGGCGAGTAAAACTAACAAGAATGGAAGGAGGTACCTACCAGGAATAGGAATACGAGTAAGAATAGCGGAGATACGGTGGAGGTTCGGCACTGAATTGTGAGGCTTATTGTGCCTATGACCACAAGGGGGGCCCCAGGAGGAAGGACAAGGTGAGAGGAGACACCGGGCGGCCAGATAAAGACTAACCGTACAGACACTCACAGAGGTCCTTAAGGTCAACGCCCCCAGATGCCTCTTCTCTACCCGGATCCCACGGACAACGAGGGACTGAAGATGTTATTAAATTGAAGCCAACAATTTTCGCATTTAGCACAAGAAAATGGCCATTTACAGTAAACCACTTTCTAGTACATTCTGTGGATAACTCATCTTTTCTCAGGCGTTTCCTATCTTCTGTTTCAGAAACTTCAAACTCAAAATCAGTAGAATCATCAACTTCTGTGTTCATAACAATCCCTCTCAACTTGCTACTGGTTACTTCTCTACCTTCGTAATAATATGTTGATATGTCAGCAAAAAAAACTAATTATACTATTTAAGATTGACCGAACAAAAATTAACAGTAACTATCGTTACTACTACACTGGTGAAAATTCACCCACCAACATTCTATAATCTATAAAAATGTGAGAATCACAATAATTGAAACTAACTTGGACCATTGTCAGAAACATGGAGAAGGGAGAGCACTGCCGGAAGTTGGTTTATCACAGCATTGTTATCAACCTATTACAGCCGAGTAACATTTCCCCTGGGTGAAAATGCACCCAGTGTAGTAAACAAAGGTTAACATTCACAACAAACGCGAGAACTTATCGGTTTAACAGTATTTTAAAATAGAAGCAACGCAAATGTTCATAAAGCCATTTAAATTGGGTTTCCTTGGAAAAAAGATGATACTCTCGGTTTAGTTTGTAAATGTCGACCTAATTAATATGGTAATGCAGTTCTAAATGTTGATTGTTACAAGAATAAGTGAACCACGCAGACCAGATCACAAATGAACTCCACTAGCTAGGAGGGGAAGCGGCATATCGTTCGTTTGTTTGGCATATCGTCACAGTTTTGCGAATGCTGTTTTGAAGTTCGTCGCATTCTTAAGACTTCGAGTATGTAGCAAGAAGGGAAAAAGAGCGATTGTAACTTAAACCCTGGTATGTGGTAAACTTGTACAAAAGATGCATAGTGGTTTATCTCTTGTGAGAGAATGCTCCAGCTCCAGCGTTATCATATCTCCCATTGTGCAAACATCGCGAGCAAGAATTGCTCATAAATAAGTCTTTTTATTGTTTAACGTCACTTCTTTGTCACATCGCGACAATAACTGGCTCACCTGCGTCTGTATATGTCAAACATGTGGCCTAATTACATACATAGTTCATTTACTTGTACCTTTTATTGACATTGAGATTTTGACATTGAGATTTTGGCGGGATATGGCAAGGGCTCGTTGTTCTTTGAATATGTATATGCTGGTATATGCTGGATAGATATCTTAGTTGCATAGTTGCCTTCCTTGCCATCTGTTTTGTTTGATTCTGGTACTGACAACGCAATCGACTATTTACATACATTCATAGTGTCTGAGAGAAACTATCACAGAAACAACTATTGTTGGATTGCGGGTTCGAGTCCCGCCTCGAAATGGGTTATTTGCGTATTCGTAAATGTGTGTGTTTATGTAAATAAAACGGAAAAGAACCAGAAAAAAATTCTGATGTGTGCACTCACATGACTTTCTCTACTCACTCTATTCTTAAAAACGCTGAATTTTCTATCTACTTCATGTTAATCGAGATAAACATTTGTAGAAATTCTTACTATATATTTCCCTATAGATACAGTGGGTATAGGGGAGCACAGTAGGCTTAAGCAACAGTCAAATTCATAAGGAGCTGGTCGCTATATAAGGGTTTTAACATTTCATTGCTTTGTATGGACAGCACATTGCAAAAAGCCCCTCCTATTTGAGAAAAGTGTGAGTGTTTGAAAATTCAAACCAAGAAATATCTTGGAAATGGTAACTTCACAACAAGAATCCATTTCATATAAATTGTATGCATTAAGCAGATTTACCTTTTTGTTCTATTTTTGTGCAGTAATACGATTTGGTCTATCTACTACGGTTTACCAATTATACAAAAATCATTTAGAATGAAATGGTCTTCACGGGCTATTCCCAGAAAATTAGAAATGTACATTTTACTTGTAATGAAAATATTTTTATCAACGGTATTTTATTCAAAGTCTTTAGAGCTATTTTTTAAAAAACTAAAAATTTTCCGAATCGCTTCCATGAGAAAGACGAGCAGATTTTTACTTGCCCCAAATGAGGTATATACATTGTCATATCGTTGACCACTTATGTCTTCCTAAATATAGTGAACATGTTATAGTTAAAAACGAAAATAAAGCACTTGTTTACATCCTTGAGCACTACATCCAAAGGAAATACATAGAATATCCCAAATGTTTTGTTCAAAATAAAGTGGAAAGTGCGCAATACAAGCAACTGATATGGACCAGTGCTTGAAAATTGTATCCGCTTGGAATTCTTCGTTTCAAGGTGCTGTTAACCAAAGGTTCAGAAGGGCTTCTTCACCTGCTCTGTGGTTCCATCTGGAGGGGATGTTTTGAGGTTGAAACGTTATGGTGGCTGGAGGAAGTTGTCATGGGTATTTTGAGGAGCATATTGGTGAGAAAACTGACAAAATCACATGTAAAATCATCCAAAATTGCGATGAACAGAACACCAAATCGGGTATGAATCGTCAATCTCTGACAGTATAAAGTTATTAATGTATCAAAGAGTACAATACACGTTACATGGCTTAACAACAATGTATTTGTTAATGATGTGAATGTTGATTTCGGCTTTTACCCTGTAAGTTTTACAAATACTATAAATTCTGTAGTTTTGTATTGAAACTAGTTATTTAACCGGAAAAGGCTTGAAAGGCTTTATTTCACTGTCACAGGAAAAGATCCCCATTAGATTTTAAATCAATAGATTAAGATATGAGTTTAAACATCATTTATGTGAAGAGAGTTGAATAAGAAGAAGAACTTTAGCGGGCTCTAGGATCCTGAGCGATATCAGATCATTTTGAGAGTGAGAGAAGCTCACCAAACATTTATCGAAACCTATGACCCCATTCTAAAAATAGATTCCCTCTTGCCTGTCTAAACTAATACATTTGAAAACATTTTAAAGCAATGTCATGGTGTTTCAAACGAAGTCTGGAATACAAGTTATCTTCTCTAATATCAGTTTCATGACCAAATCACAAAACTGCCCAATTATTCGTTATGGTTGAACGAATTGTGCAAGAATGGAAAGGAAGATGTTTGTCCCGCTGAAGGCTGAAATTTGATTGTCTAAAATTTTTCTTTATGGAGCAGCCGACTTGAAAGCTTGGTGCGGAGAAAGTGTGGTGTGTCCCCCCCCCCCCCTCCCCACTTCTCACAACGGCGTTTGTTGTCGGCCAACGCCACCGCTAGTCAGTCTGTGGCCTACTTTGGCTCAGGTAGGACGGAAAGTTACGTTGCGGTTGTCGCGAGTTTGGGACGTCGCCGCGCCGGAGTGATGCTTGCCGCAGTGGCAGTGATCTTCCTTGTTCGTCTCGTAACGTACATTACGTGACATGGAGAGACTGAAAGTCAAGTTAAAGGATAGTGCTTTACTTTCTTAGCAACTGTGCCTCTAAATTCACAGCTAAAGTTTCCACATTTATTTTGGACTATAATAATTCTCTAGAACTTCTACAGCTGAACTCTGAGAAAATTTTACCATAGACTGAAGCAAATTAATGGACAGTGATATGAAGATTTACTTTTTGGTATTTTGAATTCTTCGGTGAATTTGACATATACTGCCGTCTTTTGGGAATACAGTTATTGTTTTATTTCAAATAAATGAAAGTATCTACATATGTATAAACAAAGCCAGTTTCCCAGAATATTTTAATAGTTTATAAAAGTTGTGTCCTTCCTGTGCCTCTTGAATTTGTTCCTCCAAATACTGTGAAAGTTTATAAACAATGTTAGTATTGAGAGTGAAACTTATGGATATGGTGGTAGTGACTTCAACGCGCGAGTAAGTGTGGAACTTGATAGAAACGCTTCGGGAAGAAGGTTTGGATCACATCTCGAGTTCCCATAAGGTGCGGATGAAGTGTGACAGTGTTTTCGAAGTGTTGGCAACCCGCGGTGGAAAAGTGAACGAAAGCAACGCTTGTTTACACTTGGATGTTGCAAACTTAACCTAGGTGAGAAGGATTTTCCTCAACTTTGCTACACGGTTGTTCCGTTTTTCTGTCCCAGTTTGCACGACACCCAAGGAATGCTTGTTTGGAATGAAGATAATGACATCCACTCGCCCAGAAAGGTTTGTAAATCAGTTTGTTTTCTCTAAGTGAGGACTTTCATTTCGTAGAGGTGGCAACGAAGTCACTTATTTCACTTCCGCCATCGTTGTAGGTACAAACTTTCACCCGGCGAGGTAAACGAGTACTGTGCTGGTAACTCTGTGATGCAGCACTGTGATCCTGCGAATTCACTGCGCCTCGTGTAGCAGGAAACAGGGCTATCTTCACCATCATTATCACTACTTTGATGAAATACTGATCTCTGTGCTCAAGATATACTTAAACCGTTCATTGCTCGATAGATGAATAGCTAGATAGTTGAAGGTCTTTCCTGTTACATTCATATTAATTCCTCTATCCAAAATTGTTCATTTTTCTCTTCTTCTAGTCTGAATGAGACAAGCGTTTGCAGAGATAATTGCGTTACATATTTTGTTGTGATTGAAACGATACTATTAGCATGACATCACGAGAAAAAAAGAAAGAATGGTAACTTAAAATTCATAAATTGTGATTAAGTATTGTAAAATTGAAACGAGTATCTCAGAAATGTTTAAACCCCAGAAAATTGACTTGACATAAACTGTGTGTTTTAAAGAGAGCTGCAATTTCTATGCAGTAATGTTTTTATTTGTATGTTATGATTTGTCAAAAACTATACAAGTTCATTCCGAACGAAGAGGCTTCACAAACTTGTCATAGAGTATTCAAAATATACATTTTCTCTGTCATTTAAATATCTTAAACATGAGACCATTTTAATCAAAATCTTTAGTCATTTGTGGCACTAAATTTTAAAATCTCCATGTAAAGGGTAGTTTGTGGTGAAGGAATTTTCTTTAAAATCCTTCGCGTAATATCTTTGAAAGATGCTGAATTTAAAATTTGACACACACAAGTGAGCCTTTTTCTAAAAAAAGGTTTTACTTTCCTACATAAAGACTAAAAATATTTGTGTCTCCGGTAAACTCTTGATGTGGATTTTCTGAATAGAGGTTAATATGTTGCAATCTGGAATATTCTACTTTCTTTTGGCTTGTGTTAATAAATATATAGCGTGAAGATTAAATACTAAAGCGTAGTTCTATTGCTGACAGTCGTGCGGTTTCACAACATCACAGAATACTTTACAAATTCTTTTGAAGATCAGGGTTATTGACTTACATACTGAACTTGTAATAGTTAAATTATTTGACGTGTGCTGTAACACCACAGTCCTTTGTATAATCTCATGGCTCGCTGAATAGTATTAGTTGTTGCTAATGGACTCTTTTCGCTACTCAACTGTTTCCATTAAGCTTCCTTGGCTTTTAAAACTTTCCCATTTTGCAAAACACTTTCCAACCTTGTACGTGCTATTTTCGTCCTATTTTCCGCTATTCAGTTTCAACACAGTGTACATCAAAATAGTTTTCTGTGCTCATCGCATTGCATTTCCTAAAATCTGATGTGTTGCACTCATATGACTTTCTGTACTCTTGTACTAATCATTCTTACAAACTCTTATTCCTGTATCTTCTACGTACTAGTTGAGATAAACATTTGCAGACTTTTTTTTTTCTTCTTTCTTCTTATTTCGTTGTAGGTACAAAGGGAATATGGGAATGCCAACTTTGGTTTCTAACCAACTATGTTTTTGAGCTATGCTGTCCACATACACACACACATACACACACACACACACACACACACACACACACACACACACACACAAACACGGACCTTTTTCTAAAAATACTTTTTTATTTCAGGGGCTTCAAAATACATAATTCCGGTGAAATCTGGACATCAAATTTTTGGGTGGAATGCAATACTTCTCCTACTTTCTATACTTAGTAGAGAAAGTAAAAAAGGGAAAGTGATTAAGGTTACAAGATAAATTAGTACAAGAATGTTGAACTAAATTTAAATATTAAGAAGAAAAGCTAATGTTCCGTGATTGTATCTCAGAGGCGTTGTCTGTATCGTAGCCGCAGTTGGTAAGGGCGTAGGTCTTAAACAGCTGTACATGCAAAGAGCGCAGGTTCGATGATGTTTGTGTGAATGCAAGTTTTCCTTTCCGTTCCTTCTTTACGCGATGCTCGTACTGTAAACATAACTTCATACTAAGAAACATGAATTAAATAACAAGTGTTATGACAAACATAACATAACATTATTGCTCAAAATCCAGAAATCAGCGTGGAAAACCAGCAAGAGATATTTCTCGCAAATAACAGTTACAAAATTACACTGAGATTGTAGGAGCTATAACCTAATGTTAAATTGTCTATGTTTGAAACATATTATCTCAGAAGTATAATATACGCTATCACTTTAGTTTTTTCACACCTTTTTAGACTCTCTGTAGGAGAATTATAATGTATATATTCTTTAATGTGATGAATTATAATTTTTAAAAAAAATTAAATTAAAAATTTCTATTTTACTTTAATTTAAAAAAAATTAAATTAAAATTTTCGATTTTACTTTTAATAAAATCAAATTCATTTATAATTGTGGTATCACATGTAATAACTCATATATTAAAATGTTCAGAAAAGTTCTGCAAATTTTGTGGAAAAAATTTTGTTTCAAAATTAGACCTACAATCACAGCTTAACCCTAGCATTACTATTTCATAACTTAGATTATTACCAAGGTGTAGTTTGTGACCACCGCTAGTAAGAAATGTTTGTGCAATTTTTCAAACAAGTTTATTTTAAAATTGGATATTATATCTTCCCATGTTTATAAACGTAATATTTAACACAGTTTAACTATTACTTTTTTACCTGGATCACATTATACCGACGGGACAGTACTTATGGCCACCTTGATATTTCTTTGTTTCTCTAGAAGGCCAATAGTGAAAAATTTGAAACAATAACGTAATTCAGTAGTAGAAACAATAACTATTAAGTGCGTGCCTTTAGTAAAAAAATTAAAAGAAAAAGTTTTATCATCCTAAATGTAAACTTATTATAGAACTGGCCACTTTATGTTCAAAATTCTAGTATACTTCGAACCAGTGACTACAAGTCGTATAAAAAATATAAACGTTCTGCGTAATTAAATGCTAAATTAGATATTTATCTTTTCTTCTTCATACTTTTTAGGTAACTGGTGTTTTCCAGCCCATTTTCTACATATCATTGCATATTCTAACATAACTTTCAATTAAATAAGTTTCTCTTATTTCGAAAAATTATAACTTGAATAGGTATTGCTCCAGAGTACCTACCTACCGATTATTTATAATCATTTTCATTTCTTATGTTTCCTTTATTATTATTGTCTTTCGATTTTGACTTATTTGAAGCAAAGTAGCAGTTCTTCATTTATGTTCTGTTATCTATCTTTCGTTTTTCTTTTGCTGTGAAAATTGTTCATTTACACCACTTAGGTATACACAAATTCTCTGTCTGTAAGCTACAGTACTCAATTTTGGTTTATTACTCTTTATCTCTCTCTCTCTCTACCGGGGCAGAGGAAACTTGGCACTTTACCCAAAAGGTTCGACGTGGAACATTTTGAAATTTTATAAATAAAACAACTTCAGATAAATAGCGGCGCATGTACCTTCTAGAATGTTTAACCCCATTTTAAGAACTCAGAACCGCAGATTCGTTAAACATAATGATGTTCAGATGATGACGAGGTCTATTGAGCTCTCAGCATTCATTTCATCTACAAAAGAGAACACTCCGGAAATCCGGGTAACTCGCCTCGGGCGAGATTCGAACTTTGGTGCTCCGTGTTGAAAGGATAAGTGTCCAAGGTGAAGATATTCAGGAAATTCCTCTACTTCAAACAATCTAATATATATCTAATATGAATATATTTATGATTTTTTGATTTTCAAAAAATAGCCCCGATATTGTTTAAAATAGTACCTATTGTAAAATAATGACATGACAAATAAAAACCCTATCATAAACGTTTTGATGAAGAGCCTAAAAAAATCCTCTCCCTTCTAATTGACTGATGAAACAAAAACTGATGTGTTGCATTCACATGACTTTCTCTACAATTCTTCTACAAATTATTCTTGCAATAACTTCTTTTGCTTGTTAATACAGTAAGCTAAGTTGATGGCCAGAGCTTTAAAAATAAGACCAGTATGTGATGATGACCTTGAAATTGAATCGACTGAAACACACGTGCGGGCCTTTTTTTCTTTTTTCTAAAAATGCCATTTTTTAATCGAGGAGACTCAAAAGTGTGTTTGCGGACATTAAATTTTTGGGTGAAATACAATACATACTACCTATTACTTGCTAAAGGTAGGAAAGTAAAAATCTCGTGATATTAATAGCTAAACATTGTCTTGGATGTCTGCATGTAATCCAAGTCCTGCCTAAATTGCAATCAAATAATTATACACAGTGATTCATTTAAAGTAAGTAGCAGATGAACTAAAAGTATATACATGTAGAAGTTGATTCACTGAAACGAAAGTTAAAGAGAAGGAGAACGAAAGTTAAAATTCATGTATTATTATGTGAACATTCACAATTACCCAACAGGAAGCTTTCCCGGTTCCAGGTCCCGGGAAGGGGAAGGAAGACTTAGTCAAGTTTCAACTTTCGCTTATCCCCTAGTGTAAACGTATATCATAGGATAAATCAGATTTCGTAGTCAAAGCCATGGCGGCCGATTCACATTCTGCATTTGTTACTTTCTGTACCAAGTAAGGTAAATAGGTAAATAAATTATTGTATTCCCACCAAAAATTCTATGTCGAAACTTCATGAGGCGGCGCTCTAGCCGAGTGGTTAGACCGCTCGCCTACCACTTAGGCGGCTCGGGTTCGATCCCGGGGATCCGCATGTGCTATTCGTGGTGGACGAAGCAGTGTTTAGGCGGGTTTTCTCCGGTTTCCCCCGCCATTCAGTCAATCAAATGCCCTATTATCACCTTTTCATTCATCCACTTCGTCTGCATTTCGTATCATCCTCTTCCTCACTTTCATACCTGGTACTTGGCTGACCACCCGCTTCCAGGTCTTCACACTGTCGGTCCATAGGTTCCTCTGCTCCCCGACAGGCATCTGACCCTAGGCACTAGCTTCTAAGAAATATAAGTACGACCGTCAAAGATTGTTCTCAGGTTAACTGCAACTCAAAACTGACCTTACCTCAAAAATTAGAAAGAACGGCAGAAAATGATGTGGCTAAATTAAAAACCACAACAAACAACTTTAATGTACGGCTAGAATAACCGGAAATAATAATGGATCTGCATTTAGATAATGTTCACTCAATCGAACTGACTAACTCGCATTTATTTTGGCGGAATTGAAAGTGTAAGTGGTGAGTTAAAAGCAAATGAAGTCTCATTGTAAAATTAACTTTTCACTTTGTGATTGATATGATATCGATATGCATTTCCGTCGTAGTTACCGGTGTTGTAAACCGAAATCTTATGCGTTGCTTTGCTTCTTGTTTTCGCTACCGTTATCCGATTATTGCGAACCATTCATTACACGTTATTTGTATAAATAATATTAATTAACTGGAATGTTTCCTCTGCACCAAAGAATGAGAATATGTTATGTAGATGAGGGTCTTGGCATGCGCACTTTCGACTCGGAAATGTACTGGCTCCGTTGGACGTTTCGGTTGAATTCTCTTGGCCTCATTGCTGACGTTGCAAAACTTTCACTTTCCTTACTGTCATGACATCTCCTGTCATGGCTAATTAATGCTTGTTTCTTCCTTCACTAGCATTTTGGTTCCTTTACTATACGTTCCATGCATGCTTGTGGTTTTCACAACCGAAAAGAAATCTACCAGTCACTTTCGATCTTAATCTTAATCCTTTCTTTCGACACTCGTTTCTTCGCTATGGATTACATTAAGTGAGCTGTTCTTTTTCTTTTTTAAGGTTTAACGTCCTTTAACCAGTTAGGTTACATAGAACGATGAGTAAAACGGGTACAGTTATGTTCAAATGAGCCCGGGGTCCATAGAACTATGAAACCTTGTCTTCAAAGCATACTCACCCTTGACAACCTTGCGCCAGTGAATGCCTTCTGTTAAGGACGGTCGATTCAAGTGCTGCAGATTTTTGTCATGGACATGAAAAATAATTTCTATTGCGTTTTACTTTTACTTTCTTGCATTCCACCCAATAATTCGATACCAAATTTCACTGGGAACATACGTTTGAGCCTTCATAAATCTACCCCCCTCCCAAAATTAGGAAATTTTCTGTGTGCCTATGAACAACATAACTCAAATCCGGAAAGTCGTTTAAATACCGAATTAGGTATTTGAAAGCTCAGCATCTTTCAAAGATCCTGTGGGAAGATTTCTAAGAAAATTCCTCAACCACAGAATTAACCTTTACTTCGTAAGTAGTCTATTAAAATGACCCTAACGATTTTGATTAAAATATTATAAGTTTAGCATATTTGCATGATAAATAGTATAATGTATAGTTGAATTTTCTGGGAGTAGTCAGCCAAGTCCTTTTTATTCTGAAACCTTGCATCCATCCTTCATAACTCTGGCTTGACACAAAATGTAACTTAGCCTTCCTCTACGGTGATAGCGAGTATTCCTCACATTCAACAGGTCCCGAGTTCGAATCTCGGTTAAGTGGGTTGCCGGAGTAAAGGTTTTTGGTTTTTTTCCCCCCTTATCCTGAGTGGACAAATGTCAAGCAACCTTAAGCTGTATGGAACCCGGATCATTTGAGCATAATTTCAGTCATCATCCGATATGACCTACCAGGTTAAAGGATGTTAAATAAAAGGAGAAAAATGCAACGTACCTAGGTATATTTAATTGTGTGGGATTTAAAGTTTGGTGGCACTATTAGAAACTCAACATTAGGAAATGAGCGGAAACGGCCGATGTAAATTGTAGTCAACTCTCTCTCTCTCTACTTTATTTACCTTACTCTTACCTATGGGTGCTGGGTGCGGGATATACGTTTCAGCTATTTTGGTATAGGGTTGCCCGGTTTTAACGAAGAACAGGATTTTTTTTTTACTTTTTTTAACCGACACAACTAAACGACAAAACAGAATTTTCAAGACTCATTTTCGTCATGAACTTTTTTATTGTAGGCATTTATTTTCAGATTTTGCTTTTTTAAACAATTTTGCATCACATTTTGAATATAGAAAATTTGCAACCACCTGTAATTCAGATTCAACCAGTTCCTTAGTGCATCTATTTCTTACATCAGTGAGAATGTGACAATCATTTCGCAAATTAAACCACTGAAATAAAAATCGAAATAAAAAAATTAACTCGGTTTGATAAAATAATGCATTCCTAAACGTTTATTGACTTCCAACACTACTGTTCTAAGCAAATATAGAATATTCTAACTTGCCTTAACTTTGCATATATTAGAAATGTAGTTTTGTTCTTCAGCTACGGGTTTGCTTGGTTCACGTCCATCCTCCAGCTATATCAAACAAACACAAGGGCGAGAACGCAGCAATGAACCATGATGTCGCGTATGTGTTCTGTGCTACAGAATAGCCAACTGTATTTTATTGCTGTTACCAACGTTCTCGAAATAATGATGTTGCACATATAGGATTTCTTTCAAACACACGATGTAATTTTTCCCAAACCTTGTAAGCTACTTCCTTATGTGCACTCGATAACTCACCTTCAGTTTCCTTCACAATGCTTCAAGGCGAGTGATGCACTTTAATGTTACAGAGAAATTTTATTGGCTGCTTCTTGACTTGGTAATTGAAAACAATTGTTGTACATCTTTTATTGAAGATTAATCACTTTCGTTTAAGTTATTGAAAATGTCATTCTCACTGCAGTTTATGCAATACAACTTTGCAGCATAAAGTCACGTCCTAAAGAGTATGTGAAGTGTTAAATACTACATAATATATGCCTAAAAGTATGCTCTTATTCGTATATTTAGTTGAAATATGGCTTAACACTAAAACGGGGTCAAATATGCATTTATTGACCAATAAAAGCTGATTCATTGTGTTCACAAATGTTGGAAACATACTTAAATTAATTTAGACATGGAAACACGCCAAGATAAAAATATGGCATGCCCTGCAATGATGACGTCACAGCAATAAGGTGCATAAATTCACTGAATCGATGCCAGATGGGTTTGAAAGTCACAGCCTTCAGTGTGGAAGAAACCCTGGAAATATGGCCTTCCTGTGAATGCAGTTTCGCCGCACTCAGTGTTAGAGATGTTGAGAAGATATTGCGCATTAAGTTTCGTACAGGTGCGACCAAAACACTACGCAACAACAAGCAACATGGGCTGAAAAGTGAAACTACGCGCACTGCAGCTTCAGTGACGAAGGAAACGAAACGTACGTACTTTTCATGGCAACCTTGATTAGGAATTGGGGAATGTCACTGACAAGGCCTCTGTCTTTTCGTCAACACATCCGGATACATGTAGTCTTCCTGAGTATTACTGCAAAGCAGAATACATCCGTATTTTACTATCATCGTTGTGAAGTAAATTCATTTCCAGAACAACTGATGTATTATATTCACATGGTTTTCTCTATCTACTTCATGTTAATCAAGATATACATTTACATTACACATTTAATTGTAGGTACAAGGTAAATGGAGGAAACCAAATCAAAAGTCAGATGTTTAAAAGCAGATCAATGTATGCTGGTCTTGAATTTCCACAGTACTTCCATGATACCGCCGGAAATAACTGAATAACGACAGAACTTTAAAAGCGTTACCAAGTATTGAAAGGTTCAAATCAATAATAATGGATATCTCGGAAATGGTTAATGCAACAAAAGACGTATCAGACATAAATTGTCTCTTTTAACGATATGTATGTATATTTTACTGTAGGTGGCGCCGCGGTAACGCGTACGACTCCCTGGTTCCGACCAACTTGATCGAACGTTTATTCGCGGTAATCCTCGGTCGCTAGTTTGATCCTATCATCCCTTTCATCACTACATTTAATTCCCTTGTCCTTCACTACTAGGTGTACCCGATATTGGGATGATTACCATCCTGAATATGTTAAGTCGTACAAAGAAGAGGGGCTGTTGAACAAGAAGAAATTTCAGTATATTCCTTATGTATTAACCTGACCTAAACCCCGGCGCGACAGCCCATGAAGGGCCAAGGCCCGCCGCCCAGCCGCTGCGTCCGGAGGGTGGGACGTGGTCAGCGCCCCGAGCCCTCCCGGCCAGTTATGCGGTCTTCTCGACCTGGGGCCGCTACTTCTCCAGCAAGTAGCACCTCAATTGGTCCCCCGGGACCTAACGAACTGAGTGCACCCCGTGCCAGACCTCCCAGAGGGGATAAAATCCCCATGTTGGTACCGGGGATCGAACCCGGGTCCTCCGCGCCAGAGGCAAGCCCGCTATCAACTGAGCTACGGAGGTGGTCAGTTATACAAATTCTTTCAAGTGAAAAGAATTTCACTGGCACTAGCAGAAAACTCATGATATACATCGTATTTGTTATACAAACATGGTATTTTAATGAAAATCTTAGAAGCCATTTTTGACGAGATAAGCAGCGTTCTTTGTTAATCGAACAACCATTTTAATACGCAGTATTGAGAGCAGAGGAATGCCTGCCTTAGCAGTGTTAAAATATCCGCACGAGTTTCTGATGCTTTGAACAAAACGAACTCGGTTGAAGGATATATGTGTGCATATTAAGTGCCATTATGCTAAATGCAGGGCACTAAGTGCTGTTTTATAATGCGGAAATCAATTAGCATTGTTGCAATTAAACGCAGTGACATTTGAATCAGTGACACACCCGAAGAAAAACCAGGAAATAATCTGCAATGTTTCAGAAATGGTTAAGGCGCAAGGATAGTTGCATTCCCCAAATTCCTTGCCCCCCCCCCCCCATTTCACCTTACTTCACATTTCACTTCACCTTTCATCTTGGTTGGTTATTTCGGGGTTCTAGGTGTTGGCGGGAGTCTCGGTGTGCATGGCAGGGAATTTGCTCTCTGTAAATCATCATCCTCCAGATCGGGAGAGGTCACCAAATCGCGGGACACTCAGGGAATGTGTAAGCCCATAGGGGCTAGGGGAGCGCTGTACGAGCCGGTATTTGGGATTTTAAATACCTAGCTGTTACCGGCCCTGCCCTCTGCTGTACTCTCTCCTCAGGTTCGACTACCCGTAGTATCCTCTCATCTCACCTCTCCTACTCGGCCCTTCCCCCGTCAGAGGCATAGGCACAAAGAATACTAAGAATACTTCTAAACACAGCTCGCGGTAGACCACGCCAAAAACGTGCATACATAGTTTTTCTGTTAGCTATAGTATTTCGTAACGTTAGATAATATCGTAAATAAAAATAAGTAAAATACAATCCAATTTGCCAAACGTCTTCAGTACCAGTGTCTCCGTAAACCGCGTCTCAGACTTGCAATTCTTCTTGAAGTACTGAATCTTTAGTATTGTTCATTGTGTCACTTTCAAACAACTCGGTTTGAATGTCGACATCAACCATCAGACAATTAGTCCAAAGCCTTCTGAGTTACAGTATATAACCATGCCATCGAGCGAGATGGCTCTGCGGTAACGTGTGAGACTTGCGTTCTGGAGGTCATGGGTTTGATTCCCGCCACCAACCTTCCTGACTCATAAGCTTTTTGGGGACCCGGGTCACGAGATGAATGCTGGGAGAGATATTTCCCCGGAATTTCCTGTTCTTTTCATTTCATGTCATTTCCGTCCGGTTTTTCACTGTTTTGTGTCGGTTGCGTTGAGAGGGTGGCGCCTCTCCGTGGGTGGCGAACACGGTTCTCGATCTCGAGGTGGCGTTGCGGTCGTCTGTCTTAGGGGGGCATTAGTCGAAATCTGGATGACAGTATCCGTGCGCGAACCTCGCTTCGAGATGAACTACCTGTAAACTTGCAAGGAGCCCGTTGTGTTCTGTCATCTCATCTCATCCCTTCCGCCCGGGGTCAGTATCAGCCTGATAAGTACGGAATCCCCTCCGATATATAATCAATCAATAATAAATGTGTCTCCAAAACTTTAACTTGTTCACCACTGCGCTTGAAGCATCAACGTAAGACACGTTGGAACCCACGCATTGAGAGGGAAAAGCCGACCTCTTGTTTTGTTTACATCGAGCCACCCGTTCTTGACCCACCAATGGAGGAGTCGATTATTTCGTTTTCAATTGTTTCCCCTAGACCTAAAAGGCCGCTTATGCGCTACCACTTAGGTACGGGTGTTACTCCGCACCCCCTTAATTTTGGCCCCCAGCAGCGTGCCTGTTGGGCGCCAGCGATGCACTAGAGGCAGTAAAGTGGGTTATCTACTCTGCTGACCTGAAATGACCTCTTGCCGAAACCGCAGCTGTGTCCCAGATCTAGGCGACGACTGATTATCACCAATCTTCATGTAACAAGGTCAGAACTTGACTGATTGACCGACTAGATGTTGATTATCACCGTGACGTCAATGTCCCCTATGATGTCACACTCCATATGTGACAGACATATAGCAGGTTGTTAGGCTACACCTTCCTCCAGACCATAGGAAACAATTGTGATGTATTACCTAAATCTTAGCACTATACTACCACGTTATGTTGTTGTTGTTGTTGGGGGTTTTTGGACGCACTATCACACTCCTGGCAGGAGTAATCGATGTCTGCGTCGAATCGAAATATGTAGGAGAACTGAGAAAAACGTTGCATCACTAAAGGAGGATCGGAGCACAGATCATAGTTTCATTTTGCAGTTAACGAGATGGCGAAGTAGTAGCCGTGGCAAATCGGTATCCGCACTATATACCAGGGAGGAAATATTCCATGGGCCATTTCCATAACGCTTGGCTAGTCTGCTGATAAATTGCGTAACTGGGAGTGCGTGTGAGGGGCAATTAAGAAAGATGACCACGTTATGATATTCAAAATTATGAATAACCGAAACTGTTTAGCACCGGTGCATCAGTTGCTTAGC
Source organism: Tenodera sinensis (assembly GCA_030765045.1). NCBI lineage: Eukaryota > Metazoa > Arthropoda > Insecta > Mantodea > Mantidae > Tenodera > Tenodera sinensis. The sequence goes on from CM060970.1 coordinate 20,819,422, forward strand.
AACCGTGACGTAATAATCTGTCGAAACGCTTGCATTTATAATAGAGTAGCTGAAATACCCAGCGTTGCCCGTGGTTTGACCATTTATCCCTACAACCTTTAGACTTAATTGCTCTTGCCCAATAGCCTTGCTTTCGTTGTACACATTAAGAAATTATTACTTAATACACTTAAACAAAAAGTTAATTAAATCTCGTTTGTCACTTTAAAGAACAAAAATAAATAAATAAAAATACTAACAAAACACTGTGCAAAAGCACTGCTCAACAATTAAAAAAAATTCAAATAACGTTGTATATAAACTTTTATGGCGATCGGTTGGCCCAGCTCATCCGGAAACGGGGTAACTAGACAACCCTTCGTGCGTTAAAAGAGTTGCAGAACGCACCGGGGTAAATTCAGGCAGCGGCGTGAGCGAGCTTCCTTCTGCCTCTTAGTGAAGACGAGAGATGAGAGGTAGTTCCCAGGTTGAACTACTGTGTGTAGTCCCTGATAATAGACCATAAAAAACCGAAAATGTTCTTATGTTTTGCACTTCACTTACAGTGTTTACTTTCCAGGGAATAAACTCACTCTCGTATATTATCTAACATTACGGATTACAGATTGTAAAGTGCAGTAATATGCTAACATGAGGGCACGTAATGTTTCATTGATACTGCTATAAAGAAACAATACCTATCAAGCTTTTTTCAGGGGCACTCCAACTGTGGTGGTTCTCAGCGACCCATCCTATATTGGGTGTGAAATATCGCTTAATTTTGCTCAGGGGACTCATTATGAAGTTGTTCTTTTGCGTGCTGTAGATCTACAGCACGGGACCACCTGCTAAGGACAGCAATTAATCGCTCTCTGCCGGGTTTGAACCTGGGATCTCGGAAGCCAGATGCAAGTAATTTACTTCTACCGAAGAACAATCGAAATCTTCATTATCGATATGCCAACGTGAGTTACTATAAATTGTACCTGTTCTGGCTATTAAAATGGGTTCATTTCTTTTTTAAGTTTAATGTCCTTTAAGCTGGTAGGTTATATAGGACGATGAATGAATGGATGAATGAATGAATGGGTGAAATGATGCTCAAACGAGCTCGGCTTCCATATACCTTAAAGTTTCTCCAAGAGAAGAAAAAACGTCAGTAAGAAAACCTTATCGGATAACCACACTAACCGAGGTTCGAACTCAGGACATTTTGAACGTGAGGCAGACACGCTACCTCGATAACATAATTATACACCGTGCCATTCATACATTCTGTTATTACATTCGCATGAGTTTCACTACCCACTGTTCTACTTCATGTTAATTGAGATGGACTATTGCAGAAATAGTCTTATTCATATTTCATTGTGGGTACAAGAGGGAAGTGATAGTTAAATATTTAAAGCTGGTCACTCTATGTTGGCTTTGAAATTCCTATGACATTGCGAGAGACAACTGAATGGTGACAGCAACTCAAAAAATGACAAGGACTGGAAATTTGAAACCATTTCATGACGTCAGCATACAGCCAAAGGGCTTTCAGCAGATGTTGGGATCCACACCCGGTTCCCTGCCCAGGGCTACTCAACCTTCCAAGGTGAGGGAGGCGTTGCATTGCACGATGACCCTCATTCAGCGATTTTCACTTTGCACTGCGCCGGACAAACTTGTTCTTGCGGTTTGCCTTCATTCTTTTTCCCAGGTTCACGGAAAGTAGTGGCCTATCGTTGTGACGTCACGTCTGTAGAAACCGTCCTGCTGGACTACTATCCAATTTTCACTTTCTCTAAACTATGTTCTGTGTGTGTACTGCATAACTCAAAAACAAAAATGTTGATAAATACCAAATTTGGTGTTTAAGTTTCGTATCTCACTAAAATGCGACACAAAGAGTTTCAACAAAATCTCCTTCTCCAAAACTACCCTTTACATGGAAAACATTTAATTTTTTTTTTTTAATTTCCTCAAAAAGGGTTTAAATTTTTTTTATTAAAAATACCATATATCTACTTAAAATAATTACATGAGATATAAAATATAGGTATATCTTGACTTTTCTGGAAATAACGTGTACAAATCTTATTCTGACTGGGTTTTGTATAACCGTACGAGATGTGCTATTAAAAACTACTAAAAGACAACTCAAAATTATAGATCTCGCTTTTTTTTTTTTTTTTTTTTTTTTTTTTTGCGTTAGCCATTTCCTAGATATTCTTTGTTATTGTTCTCAAATTACATTATCCATCTTGAACCCACAATGAAGTGTGTATGAGACTATTTGATAAGTATATATTTGATAAGTATAGGTTGTAGAAGAGTGGGTAGTGAAACTCATGCGAATGTATGAATGGTATCATGTATAATTATGTATGGTTTTCTTTCTTTCTTCGTCGAAGTTTGAAAAGGAACGGTTGTAACAATTTGTTAACATTCGTTTTGGTATCTTAAGGGACACTGGGAGTGAAATTTTGGTCAAAATTGTCAAAAAGTCGAAAATTGTTTTTTTACTTTAACATGTTCCTGGAACACCTGTGCATTTGGATCAACTAACATTTTTCATATCCCCCACTCCATGTGGTCATTACGGCCCTTTCAAATAGCGCTCTTCCCTTTACGTACACAGGATGCTCCTATATAAAAGCCTGTTTTTCTCAAAACTACATTTCTGCACATTCCAAAAGAAGGTCGCGCCTGAGTTTTGCTTCAAATTCAATGAAAACTTCCAAAAGTATTCATAAATAGCAGCTAAACAAAACTATGATTCAATATTGATGTTATCATTAACATGAATTCCAAAAACTTTTTCTTTTTGTATGAAAAAAATCAATAATTTTTAAGATTAAATTTTCTTTGTCATTAAAAAAATATGTACAGCATAATCAGCAAACGTATTTGAAATATCTCTTAATACAATTGTTACCCATGTTTTAGAGTACCAGTTCTGGCAATATAAATGAATTTTGAAAAGACAATAGATGCAAGCTCTATTTTGAAAATGTGCCCATTAAATTCATAAAATAATTTATATATCCTAAACGAATTATCCAATTTTAATGAAATTTGGTGTACCTCCTATTCTCATATAAATACAAACACAGTAAAAATTTCAGAAAAAGCTATCAAGAAACGTGGAACTTTGAAATTTCACTCCCAGTGTTCCTTAATACAGAAGTATGCAACCCTTTAACCATCTGTGTACTGGGATGAACGACCTGAGCATAACAGCATTCCTGCGCATGCGCTAAATGCCTCCATAGAGTCCTTGGTGCGCATCCTACTGCGTTACTTGTGTAGTTGCCAGTACAGTAACGTTTTAACAGCAGTGCGACACGAACCAGTACACAGCTGCTGAAATGGCCGACATGAGCTGCAGCATACTCTGGTGTAAATGTGCGGATTCACCTCAACGTCGCATATCGAAATCGATGGATTGGTAGAGGTGGACCAGTTCCATGGCCAGCATGCTCCCCAGATCTGACACCTCTCCACTATTTTCTATGGAGTTGTATGAATAGTATGTATGTATGAAACTGATAAACTTGAACATTGATTGGCCCATCACCATTAAAATTAGCGCAGCTAAGGGTTCTTTTTTTCACGGAAGAGGTTTTTATACTATGTATTACATTCAAATAGTTTTCTCTGCTCACTTTTCTTTTACATGACACATTCACATGTCTTTTTCTATTCGCTCTTCAACAAACAATTCATACAATTTTCTATATGATTGAAATAGAAATGCAACGCATTATATTCTCACGTTTCTCTACTCGCCTTTATTTCTTTCTTTCGCATTTGTATTTATTCGACAGTGCTTTTGCAGAGTCTTCCGGTGTTTTTATTTATTTTGTTAGGGTTTTGTTCTTTATAATATCCTAAGGTTTAATTAACTCTTTGTTTAAGTGTATTAAGTAATATTTTTAAATGTCTCTAAAGTTACACAAGGCTATTGGGCAAGAAACGATTTAATGAAAACTGTAATCACAGTTTCCATTGAGTCATGCGCTGAGGTACTTTCGGGATATGAAAATGTGTTGTGGATGCCCTTAAAGCAGCTCCCTGAGCGGGGTTATGCCCCTGTAGACTCCCAATAAAGCATTCGACACTATTTTCCAGTATACGACTTCTAAATGCTTATGTAGGCATTCCTGGAAACAGACCAAACAAAACACATACCTACCTACCTACATAGATATCATCCAAACGTCCCAAGTTCGTTTCTACGCGTTCGTGACGATAGATACCCGAGAATAAGGTGTGAATGTGCTGCAGGCGACACGAACGTGACATACAGGCCGCCACTTTCTATTTTTGTTCTTGTTAAGCATCCACGGAAAAATTTAAACGACCGGCACAACCGGAAGTTACGCAACGGTCAACTTCAGCGTGAGTTGAGTTGGTAATAGTGATACTGGCGTACAAACAGCGCATGTGCAGTCTTATCATTTTTGCATGTGTACTCCTACCAACAATGTTAGTCGACCTTTTCATATCTGCTACTTCTGTAACTCCATGTGTACAGGGGTGTGGAAATTGTACATTTTACGGTAAAATGACCGTAGAACCTGAGTTAAAAAATAAATCTGATTTGTATCTACTTCATTTTAATCCAGATAAACCGAGCGAGGTGGCTCCGTGGAACTTGGGAGGTCGTGGGTTCGATTCCCGCGGCCGATCTTCTTGACCATTGGTGATGGGGCGGGGGGGGGGGGGCTGGTTCGGGGTTACCATGTGAATACTGGGAAGGATATTTACATATCTCCAGAATATTCTGGCCTTTCATTTCATTTCCATGACATGGATGGTCATTGGGCGCTATAAGTGCGGTTCTCGGTGGCGAGGTGGCGTTGCGGTAGTCTATCCTGGTGAGTGGGGCCACTACGAAACCCAGCAGGTTCCGTGCGCAAACCTCTCGGCCAATATTCCCTTGTAGCTCTTCGGCCACTGTTGGGTACTGCCATCTCATCCTTCCACCCGGGGTGTGACGTAAAATCCAAGCGTGATAAGTGTGGCATCCCCTCCGATATGTAATCAACCAATCAATCAAAATAAACCTTTGCACAAATACACATGTTATTGTATCTACAGAGGCAATACCGACAGTTAACTGTTTAAGAATAGAACGCAACGCGTTGATCTTTTCATTCAATCGCGAAAAACAAGTGGATATCTAAAGGACTTAAAAAGAATGACGAAAGTCTTAAACAACATATTTCGGAAATGGCTTATGGCACAAAAATAAGTTATCTATTTCAAATTGTGTTTTAAAGATATCTACATTTTTTTTCTGTAGTACGTTTTGGTGAATAGGTCAAGCTTTACCCATTATACAAGATCGTACAACATTCCTTCCGAATGAAGAGGCCTTCAGAGGCTTATACCACAAAATTGAAGATGTGCATTTTATTTATCGTAAATATCTTTTTAAAAAAAATATATATATATATATTAATCGAAATCGTTAGTCGTTTTTGAGAAAAATCTAAAATTTCGAAAAATCTTCCATGTATAGGGTAGTTTGGGGAGGGTGAATTTTCTTGAAAACCTGCGTGTTACATGTTTGAAAGATGCCGAATTTGTTTTTGATTTATGGTCTTCACAGACACACATATGGGCCTTTTTCTAATATTCCTTTTAGAATCATGGTTGTTCAAAACGTGTATTTCCGGTAAACTTTCGGTACCAAACTTCTATTTACTGTGAGCGGGTGCTTGAGAAAGCAAAAGGAGTAGCTTAGAAAGAGAAACAGGTGAAATATGCTTACGCATTAAATAGACAAACAGCACGCACTTGCGTATACGAAATGAGACTAAAGGAAAAATGCAAATGCTAACGCACACTTAACATTCAAACGTTACTCCATTAACGACAGGTAAAGTTACTTGTAAAATGTCTTAGAATATGAGAAATGTGATTCCTCGTGTAATCTACTTGTCAGTGTATTTATTGTGCTTTTCATTTCTTCGCAGCGGTCATATTCTGAGAAATATGCAGCTGTAATAATTTATAGCATAATATTTTGAAAACTTGTTTGCGATTATAGTTAGTTCTCTTTTGGTACAGGGGAATTTAACGGAAGCTGTTAAAAACCAAACTTGGTGTATAAATTCAGCATGTTTCAAGGACACGACACGACGATTTACAGAAAAATTCCTCACTTCAAACTATTCTTTACATGGAATACTTTTAAAAAGTGTTAATTTTGTCAAAAATGGCTGTAATGATTTTAATTGAGACACCATATGTTTAAAAATATTCTCATGACAAATCAAACGTATATGTTGAATTTTCTGAGAATAATCTCAAAAGTCATCATTGGATGACTTTTGGGTAAGTGAAAAGCCGTAAGAGACAAAGTCTTACTACACAAAAAGTATTATACAACTTATGTTAATGCTCTTTTTTTTCCCTTAAAATAATTTGCGTGATATTCTTTGTTATTTGTTTGTATTTTGAAATACACTTTTTAACAGGAATACATTATTCGTCATTTTCTTAATATGTTGTCCAAGCAAAGAGAATGGAATTTCAAAACCATCAATAGCAGCCAACTCTTAAAACATTTCACTATCACTTAAAGCCTGCTGTATTCCCATATTCCCAGCACCTAGAGCAAAATTTGCAATAAGATAGTTTCTGCTAATGTTTATCTTGACTAACATAATTTAGACAGAGGGATAAGCGTTTGTCAAAGTAGTTTGCACAAGAGTAGAGAAATTCATGTGAACTAGAACTTTTGATGTAGGTAAATTAGCTCATTTCTGATGTAAAGAAGTAGAAATACTGGTTCCCCTCGAAAGTGCAGATTCCAGCAATAATTTCCGCTGTCCTACAAAGCATTGGGCTTGCTCAATCTGATTAACTGTCATTTCAGCGTAAGCAGAAAATCAACTGATGCAATGCAATTATGTTCGTTGGGTTTGTGTGTCACCAGGTTTTCATTGCCAATCTATAACAACATGCATGGCAGTGGAATCAAACAAAAGAAACACTCGTTACGCAAGTTCATTACGGCACGTAGAAAAGAAGTTAACAAATGTACATTACTTTCATACCCGCTTCACTTTATATTATGTCGCTTGTTGAAACTACGTTTAGAAAATTCTATTATTGCATCTATTTCGTATTAATCTAAATAAATGTCTGCAGAAATAGTTTCACCTAAAACAGAATATTCTCGTAAGCTTTGGCAAACCGAACAACAAAACAGGGGGATATGTTAAACCTCCTATCTCCTCCATAAGCACCAGTGTTTTAACATGCGTATACTTTATTTAGAAACAAACAGTAATACATGCGTTTTGTAGTCATTCTTTGAACAAATATTTCAGTTTGTTTTGCTTCAGGATGCAATATCATCGCAGGGCATCGGTTGTGCCCGTTGTGTCAGACAACACAGTGCCGCCTCCAAACGAGCGAAACACTCACTAACACTGTAGTGACCGCCCCCGTAGTGCAGAGGATCCAAGTTCGATCCCCCGTGTGAGGTCTGGTCCGGGGTGCACTCAGCCTTGTGATGCCAACTGGGACTCCATGTTCGGGCCACTGGACAGGATACCTAGATCCCATCACTAGGTACTTACTGGGCCTGACAAGGAGATCAAGGATCCTGATAGAATCTAGGCATCTACTCGGTGAGCGTGGGTAGGCTTCAACGCTTGGGTGATAAGCAGCGGACCCACGCCACCACGAAGGTAAATAAGAAAAAAAAAATCTTCAGTATTCTCTCTTCTAGGCCTTCCTCCTCACCTCCTTTGGTAGATTTATTCAACTTTTTAACAGATATGTGTTAAAGGGTCGTGTTAAGTAAGAGACTGGAGTGAAGCGATAATTAATTTACCTCAAAAAGAAGGGGCGCCATCTTTAATTTTGTAGAATATTAATTGAAAATTTTTAGTTTTAGAAAGAGTCCTAAATGTATTTTCTAAATTAAAATTGAGAAGAACTGTTACATTTCCTGTTTCTGAGATAGCGCGTTATAAAGTTATAGTAAATTTAGCAATAGCAGTATAGGAGTTTTAATCTGCTCTTGAAGCGATTAGACTTTGTATATCAGAGAACTGTCATTTAAATGTGATTAATAATCCTTAATTACCTTCTATTCAAACCGGCTACAGACGTACAAATGAGATTTTTATGGTATATCTGCTGAGGTGCGGGTGGAGGAGTGGGGGGGGGAGGGGGGGGATGACGTGTGGAACTTCCCCTCCCTGCCTGGGACAAACACGCCAGATACCGTTACCTCGTAACAGTCTAACACCCTCCGTAAAAAGCGTAACGCCGCAGGGGTAAACCCCCTGCCCATACTCCACGTCCCGGAAACTGGTTTCCTTAGTATCCTCTGGCTTCAAAAATAAAGTTTTACTACATTGTGCAAAAGCTACACAGACTGTCTCTGTGTCTGATGCTTAGCATGCATGGTTCGATTCCCGGCAATTTTTCTTTAGCCTGGATTATTCCCCATGGACCCTAGAGTCTGGAAGTATGAGAATGTAACTGTCTGCGCGAATTTCGTGTAATAACAGTAAAACAAACCCAAGGCGTCGCCGTGGCCGAGCGGTTAGCGCGCTCGCCTACCACCCAGGCGACCCGTTTGATCCCAGGGACCCGCATGTGGTATTCGTGGTGGACGAAGCGGCGTCAGGGCGGTTTTTCTCCTGGTGCTACGGTTTCCCCCGCCACTCATTCCACCAATTGCTCCATTATCACCTTTCCAATCATCCATTTCGCCTGTATTTCATATCATCCTCTTCCTCACTATCATACCTGGTGCTTGGCTGACCACCCACTTCCAGGTCTTCACTCTTTCTGGTCCAGAGGTTCCTGTACTTCCCGACAGGCGTCTGACCCTAGGCACTGGCTTGTAAGTGCTAGATAGTGTAAGTCCTACGTAAGGGGAGGGTAATCCGAAATAGAAGAAGAAGAAGAGCAAGAAGAACAAGAACAAGAAGAATATGACAATACGTTACACGACGGTCACTTGGTGGATTTTCTAATTCTGCTGTTCGACTTTGTAGCCAAATATGATCGACTTCTTAAACGTAAGCAGCACCAAAGAAGTCACTAATGAACAGACGTTTAAGTCATAAGATTTGAAAGTGCTTTCGTAAATCAAACGCAACGTGCATACAACCAAATCGCCACTGCAACACAATGCACCGCTGGCGGTTAAAGAGTGGGAAAATCCGTGTATAGTGGAAGAAAGTAAATCCAACCTCCCTCTTCCCCAAACGTTGAACATCGCTGCTTTAGATCCAACAGAAAAAACAAAAACAAAAGCTACACAATTCTCGTGTTTCTGTGAAGACATTGAAATCGATTTGAGTGCACATTCTATACTGAGTTCCATTAGCGTTTCCGCATTAAATTTAATACGTAATGAGATCGATTTGGACGCGTAAAGTTGCAGAATAAATTTGCGTACTGTAGAACTCCGCTTCTCCCCCCCCCCTAATTGTTGGTAACTATTTAAGCAACAAAAGGAAGAAAATATTGTAGTCCAAGTACATGTAATACGGGGCTGGGCTGGAATGAACTAAAGCGGAGAGAATGTTCACACTGTACGCATTCAGGGCAATTGTATGGGAGACTCTTGGAAGGAAATGATGAGATGACAACGTCCTGGAACCCGAGCGAGCAGCGCGAGTCAGCGATTGCATGTAATAATTTTAATAAAATTCAGATTTGTTTCAGTCATATAGGTTTATATATTCATTCTCTACAAACGGCTACAAACACCTATTCTTCTGTCTACCTCATGTTAATCAAGCTAGAAATATTTATTTTCTTTTTTAGGTTTAACATTCTTTAGCCTGGAAGGTATCATCGGACGATGGTGGAATGAAATGATGTTCAAATGAGCCCGGGGTCCATAGAGCTTAAATTTTCCAAATTCGTCTTCTCAGGATAAGGGAACCAAACCTAACCGAGATTCGAATACAAGCCTCTTGAATGTGACGCAGACACGCTACCGCCACACCATAGTGGCGGACGAAATGGTTTTATTGCATATTTCCTTGCACGTACAATGGGTATAGGAAAATACGGCAAGTTTAACCAATAGTCAATTTTTAAAGAGCGAGTGATGGCTTCGGAATTCCATTTGCTTTGCTCGGCCAAGAGAAAGAAAGAACGGAAGAAAGTAAAGAAAAGGAAAAGCAATAATGAATTCCCATTTGAGAAAAGGTAAGTATGCAAGTCAATTAAAAAAAGAAAAACATATCTCAGAAATGGTTACCCCCAAACAAAAAGTATTAACATAAATTGTTTGATTTAAAACATCGACATACCTTGTGCAGTAAGATTTGTCTCGTGGTTTATCAGTACGAGTTGACAACCCTTGTGAACAAGTCTCAGGCTCCTGAATGTGTGGATCATCGTATCTGGAGCTGGTACTTTAATAAGCTCACGAGTTTAGCATCTAGTTGACACTGGTCTACATGTGTCAATCTCACTCCAACAAAACTCCCCTTTTTGTTAATTTAACTGTAAGTTTATTCCCCTTGATGACCAAATGACTTTGCTCCTATAATAATAATAATAATAATAATAATAATAATAATAATAATAATAATAATAATAATAATAATAATAATAATAATAATAATAATAATAATAATAATAATAATAATAATAATAATAATAATAATAATAATAATAATAATAATAATAATAATAATAATAATAATAATAATAATAATAATAATAATAATAATAATAATAATAATAATAATAATAATAATAATAATAATAATAATAATAATAATAATAATAATAATAATAATAATAATAATAATAATAATAATAATAATAATAGTAATAATAATAATAATAATAATAATAATAATAATAATAATAATAATAATAATAATAATAATAATTTGAACGGGGTCCCGGTTCTCCAATGTCTTTTGGTATAGCCAAAGTATTTTCGACGTTATTTTTGGTGCTTTGGAAGCATAAACTGCCGCCAGGCCATCAGAGCAGGTGGTAAAATTAGCACAATATCCAGGGAGATGATTTATAACATACCTACTCTACGCAGGCCAACTACTGGCAAACCTGCCAAGAGTGTAGGACAGTCCTTGTTGAAGGTTGCCAGGGTTAGGGTTAAGATAAAGAGACCTATTGCGTCTCTGGGGGAACGGATGAACCGAGAAGTGCTACGAGCGCCCAGGTCCGACGGCGGCAGAGCCAGTGCAGCGGGCTCGTTATCGTTTCCAGATTTACGCCCTCTATTTCCCCTTATCCGAAAGAACGGACGAACAGGTTGGGGCAGAAGGTTCCTGCCAGGGAACAATGAGTTCTCTCCTTAGAGTAACGTGTCTGTGAAATTAGTTTTCTCATTTTATAGCCCCCTTAAACTTGTTGGTCATACCAGGAGGAACAACTGATCCGGAGGATGAGGATTTACATAGAGCAAGCAGCTGCCATGCATGCCTAGACTCCCGCCGACAGCAGATGAAGGGTGAAGTGAATTGAGAGGTGAAGTGAAATGGAGGAGCAGGAAATTCGGAGGGGGGGGGGTGTAATTATCCTTTCCAGCATTCGTCTAGAGACCGGGGAAATCCTCGAAACATCCATGGGTTAGGAAGGTTAGCCAGGGCAGTCGCACCCACAACCTCCCGAATGCGAACCTCCCACGATACCGCGGGGATGGTGCTATTACTCGCCGAACTGTAGAGTATTTTAACGTTGATTTGTATCATTTTTAACATTAAACATACTCACATTCGTCCCCATATTCATACTTCCGGACTCCTAGAGGGATAAGGTTAAAAAAATTCCCAAGTTCAGCTAGGAATCGAACCTTGGACCTCTAAGTTGAGAAGCCAGAACGTGACCACACGGCCGCAGAGCCATAAATGTCTAGTTGGTCTTCTATACTATAAAGTTATTTTCACCATTCAAAATTCTCCTTGACCCGCAGATTTTAACTTATCTGTGAGACGCACAAAGAAAACATGGAGGAAGTTCACGGTCTGGCCATGGACCGGAAATGTCCAAATATTGACTAAGTAATGACCTTCAAGGAACACTGTTCCTCTCTTCGGAATTCGACTATTCAGGTCAATCTGAAGAAGTAAACAAATCAATAGCGCAGTTTCCCAATCAATACATTGTTATGGAATGGAGGAGATTAAACGTAAGTTTGGTGCGCCTGCCTCTGGTGCGGAGGACCCGGGCTCGATCCCTGGTACTGGCACGGGGATTTTTCCCCAGCTGGGAGGTCTGGAACAGGTTGCACTCGTTAGGTCCCGGAGGGGCCAATTGATGAAGAAGTGGCGACCCCAAGTCGTGAAGACAGCATAACTGGCTAGGAGGGCTCGGGGGTTGACCACGTTCAGCGCTGCACCCCACCCATGACGCCTGTCATGCTGGGGGTTTATTCATTCTGAGTTTTAGCTAAAACTTACATAAGTGACGGGAAGACGTCACCCTCAGTAGGAAAGGATGACGTTAAGGAACCACAGGAGGCTACAGGCGGCAGGCCGCAAAGACGTGCGGAAGTCTAACAATGCGAAGACCCGCACCACAGTAAGAACTGCCTAGAGAAGGCGATAAACGACCCATCAACCAAACAGCCCTTTAGTGTCCACGATAAGTACTCTTTCTTTTGAGCAATTATCATTCGACAGCACCATACGCCACCAAATTTAGAAACACACATGAAAAATAAGATGGAAATGATCGAAAAGAGAGCTGATGGAAAGGAAATTGTGGTCGAGGAGAACTACCCCAACTATCCCAGCATTCGCCCATCGACCAGAGAAAACCACGAAACACATGAGTCAGGAAGGTTGGCCACGGAATCGAACACACGACCTTCCAAATGCGGGCCACAGGCGTTACAGCTTCATCCATCCCGCTCGGTTCGATATTATAGATATCATATGTTTGACATATGCACTTGGCAGTTGATTGATCCCAAGGTCGTGGGTTCAAACCTGGCCCAGATCGATGATTCTTAACTGTGTTTAAACGCGCAGTCCCATTTTACTAGATTTACTGGCATGTAAAACCACTTGGGGCGAAATTCCAGCACACCGGCGACGCTGATAGAATCCTGGTAATTATCAGTGTCCTTGACAAACAAAATAAAAAATGACAAAAAACATTTAAATCTTGAATTCTCCACACACAGCCAGTCAGGTTTTCATTCTCTTTTAATTTCACATGATTGGAATGAATCTGAGTTATTATTATTATTATTATTATTATTATTATTATTATTATTATTATTATTATTATTATTATTATTATTATTATTACTACTATTATTATTATTATTATTATTATTATTATTATTATTATTATTATTATTATTATTATTATTATTATTCGCTGTCACTACTCCAGACCTCCCTTAAATCTCAAAGTAATCGCCTATAAGTAAAACATCGCTGGTAGCACAAAACAATATAATTTTGCTTTCCCCAGCCGTTGTCAAAATATCTTTGCTTGTTTGTTTCAACAAAGTCCAAAGTAAGCTCTGATGCTTGATCTGTTTTCTTTTAGAGCAGTTGATGGCTTGAACTCATCAAGCTGTGTGACAAAACAAACTTGTCAGACTTTCTCCGCCCTTGTTACACCAATTAGTTTTGTCAGTAGGCCCTAGGCCAATCACGTGTGGGTATCCACCCGCATCAATATCTAGAACCGGTTTTCCATTGCCCTTCATACCTTGATTTTGCGAGTGATTGATCTTCGTCCTTATCGCAGTTTCTTTCTTCGACTTTCAAACGTTAGCAGTTTTGATGGCACTTGCGATGGAAAATTATCGATTGTGAATCGATAGTTTCAGGGGCGTGCGCATGGAATGCATTTTAGGCCGCAGGACTCAACCCAGAATAAGTGAAGCACACAAGACATTCGTGCTTTAATTCCTAAATCACTTTATACTTTCTCTACCAGATTTCGCCCAAAAATGCGATACTGAGATTTCACCGGAAAATGCCTGCGTGTGTATCTGTGAACAGCATAACTCAAAAACAAAATGATAAAAAACCACACATGGTACTGAAGTTTAGCATCTTCCCAGGGTACGATACGAAGATTTTCAAAACAGTTTTCCCATACCAAACTACGCTATACATAGCTTCATTCTGGATAACTCCACCACTGGTAAACTGTAAGAGACAAACACTTGTTTATCTTTATCTAATTACCCTCCCCGAATGGAGGAGCGACACCCCTTAAGACATACAGGCCTGTGCCTAGGGTCAGATGTCTATCGTGGAGCTGATGAACCTATGGACCGGGAAGCAGGTTGTATGAGAGTGAGGAAGAGGATGATATGAAGTGCAGGCGAAATGGATGATGGTGATGGTGGAGCAGTGGCGGGGAACCGGAGAACCCGGAGAAAACCCGCCCTGACGCCAGGTTGTTCACGAATACCACATGTGGATTCCTGGGATCGAACCCGGGACACCTTGGTAATAGACGAACGGTCTAACAGTTCGGCCACTGCGCCGCCTAGACAAAATCTTCTTCTTCTTCTTCTTCTTCTTCTTCTTCTTCTTCTTCTTCTTCTTCTTCTGCTTCTTCTTCTTCTCGACCAGCTCTTAATACACTTAACTATTGTTTAAACCTACTGTATTTTCGTATTGTCAGTATACCTACAGGTAAATAGGAAATATGTAATAAAAGCATTTCTACACATGTTTATCGAGATTAATGTGAAATTGATAGAAGAATAAGCTTTTTTTTCAAGGAATACTTTGTTGAAGAATGGGTAGAGAAAGTGATCTGAATGTAACACATCGGGCATTTTAATATACTTTTCTGGTAATAAAGCCATAAATTAAATATGAAATTGTAGAGGAATGTGTTCAAGGTATGGAATAATTAAGTTGTTACAATCCATGTGGGAAAGTTCAGAAGCTTGCCTTGTGATTATTATATATTGCTTGCACTTAAGTGGCAATATTCAGAGCTCTTGAGAGTGTAGAAGTTGGTTGGATGACTTGAAGAAGCACGTACCACATACATACACACCTTCCCTGCGGCTGCGGCTGCGGCTGAGAGTTGCGTCATATTATCTTGTTCCTGGCCTTGTCCGAATTAAAGTTTAACGAGATACAGACTAAGTGTGTATACCTCCGCTATTTCTTCTGTGAAGGTTTCCTCGCACAGCGTCTCACGGGTAATTCTCTATGTTGCAATATCTTCATTCATCTGCTTTCATACATATATATGTATCTCATATTTTTACCTGCTATTAACAACAATAGAAAAACTATTCAACATTTCATTGTTATATTTTTTGTTTTCCTTCATCAATTATTTCAGGTTTTTCCTTGCCCTTTTTAGTGCCACTGAAGGAAGTGTACCAACTATCTTTCGAAATTGGAAAAAATATTCAAAATTTGTACAATAATCTGTTTTATACTGAGTCTTCAGATTTATTCGGCCTTTTCTTATGACATCCGTACTTTGAAGCGAGTTTGTCACCAGTACTTGTGGCAAAAGTGGAAGACATGGATGTCAACTGTTTTAAGAGCTTGTCGCTATATGATGAGTATGTATATCTGTTACAGTTTATCATTTAATGCAAAAGTTATTCAGAATGTAGAGGAGTTCAAAGGTTGTTTCTATAAACGTCAAGATAAACATTTATCATGAACTTATTTAAAACACGTGGCGTTTTAATCAAAATCGTTAGAGGCATTTTTTGAGAATATCAACATTTTCTAAACATCGTCTATGTTAGGATAGTTTGGGGTAGAGGTGCATATAGCAGATAAAGGAACATGATGGTTGGATGTTTTACCATGTCCATGACTCAGATGACGGCCATTTTGTGTTGGATCGTAACTAGCTGCCGTGTGTTGGAGGTCACGCATATTATATACAGCTACTACGTAGCTTTTCTACGTCCTACTCAGTATTGTTGGAATGCTAAAGGTCACATCTTACCTGGGTTAAACATATTCAAGAGGACAACAATCTCTATTACCTCCATATTGAGCTGTCCTTTAAACATACCTTGCAACGTAATTACTGTGTTGCAGTTTCTGCCAATGTGGACAGCGCTAGGTCATATCGGACGGTGAATGCTCAAATGAGCCCGTTTCAGAACATGGGCGTCGGCAGAGAGTTTGCAATCAAATAATATTCATTCATTATTGTTGTCAAAAGTTACAATATTTGTTGCGAATAACCCTATTAATTTGTGCTGAATAAAAATTGTTGTTTATATCAAAATTAAAATAATAGTCTAATAAACAGTAATTGAGTGGACATAAAATTCATTAATTTCCTAGGGGGGCATGGGCCCCTTATCCCCCTCTTAGCGACGCCCATGTTTCAGAATGAGGGAAAACCCGAAAAAAAAAAACCTGATCCCGTTATGACTCTATGACAACTTGCGGAGGGTACTTAGCACCTGACCAAAAGATGTCATTTGTACCTATGCCCCTAATGGGCCATCCCCCGGGAGGATGGATGAGGCGAATGGATCCTAAGGGCGGCCGGAACGTTGCCACGACAAGAGTCTTAGTGTGAAGCATTTACCTAGCGATCCGCGGAAACCTCCGCAAACACCCATGGGTCAGGAAGGTCAGCCACCGGATCGAACCCGCGACCCCCCGAATGCTGGCCACAGACGCTACCGCCTGAGCCATCCCGCTCGATGTATCAGGCTATTCCCCCCAAAAATCAGGATATTCATTTTATTTTGCATGAAAACATTTTGCATATGCGACGTCTGAATCAAAATCATTGGAGTCACTATTAGGAAAATAAAAGAAATTGAAGTTTTTCCGTATGTAAGTTTTTATCTAGCTATTATGGTTTACCAGTTACACAAAATTACGCAATATTGATTAAGAATGGAGAGGACTTCACAGAAAATTTATATAATGGTAATATACATTTTAGTTGTGAAGTAGTTATTTATGGGCATCAAAAAAGTATTTACAACAGGTAAAATCTCGGTACTGAATAAGGTTAGAAAATAACTATTTTGTTTGTTAACGATGCTGTGAATTACCAGGATCTAGTTAGCGCCGCCGGTGTGTGAAAATTTCGTTCCGCAGGAGTTCTTTTACATGCCAATGAATCTCTGATATGGGACTGTCGCTTTTAAACTCACTTAAAAACGATCGGTCTGGGCCATGATTGAACCCACGACCTTGGAATCAGTAGGCCACCGCCTAAGCAACTGAGCTACCCAGACCGACAGATTGTGTAGAGAATATTACATGTGAATGTAAAACATGTTGCCAAGATGTGTATCTAATTTCCTTGCTCTCAACATGGTGCTAAAGATTCAATCATGAAATACTGTTATTCCCGGAAGCGACGTGTAAAACAAATGAAAGGAGAAGCACTTTCCGTTTCTATGGTACGCGAGAGCAAGTGCCGCATCTGCGGAGGAAATAAAAAAACGTGCGGTTCTTTTCGCTGCTACTTTATTTTTTTCGGGTTCATGGCTCTTTGCGGTTCAAAGTCCCTTGCACTTTCTCTTCCTTCATAGCGACTTCCCACGAAAGACGTAATACGGCAGGCAGTGAAAGAATGGCATAACCGATTAAAATGCTTGATGCAGCGGAAAGTGAAAGTGTGGTGGTGATGATGATCATTAGAAGAACAACGCTGGCGACCGGTCGCTCGCTCGGCGGACAATGAACTCTGCAGTGAAAAGGAGGACATGGTCTGCGCACAAGTGAAAGTGAAACGCTCCCTCACCCCTCCCCCTTGTTCCAGCTCCCACTGGATGTGCGAAACTTAACTTTTCTGTTCGTCATCCAAGCCGCTTTTTTATATTGCCTTTTCAATTGCAATTTATTTCTCAAACTGTTTCTTTCCCCAAACACTTTGTTTCTGACGCTGTCCACAGCTCTGATTTTTGCTTTCTCTACCACTTGGATAGGTATAGTATGTAGAGCAAGTACTGTATTCCATTCAAATTTGATATCAGGAAAAAAGTAATAAATTCCAATAGGACCCGGATTTTGATGAGGTTAAAAATGCTTTAAATTATGCCTTTATGGCCTTAAAAAGTATTAAATTTTGCCTAAAAGGATGTAGAACGACTTAACAGTTGCCTACTGAATTACAATACGTCACAAACACCTTTTGTAAGATTTCAAAATTGAATGACTATCTATTGCCAACTAACACGCATTTATACATTGAGAAGTTTCTTTCAAGATCAACGGAAGATACTTGCACATAACTTAAAGTGACAAATATTGCGAGTTTCGAGGTCTTCTTCATTGAGGAAATACTTCTTACCTGACACTACTTGGGTAATTTTGCAATTACATTACATTCACTAAGTTCACTTCAACACATTTTCCATTTCAACAAATGCAAGTTCGACTATATATATATATATATATATATATATATATATATATATATATATTTGTATGACTATCTATAATCAGCACAGCACTAATAAGTGTAACAAACTTAACAACATAAAACATATGGCTCTCAGATGTTGATAAAAACACCAACAAAACACCAGATAATTGCATCTCAACCAAAATATGCATCTTCTGCTTTTTGCGAACAGCCGAGAAGTATACCCTTTATTCTGAATGAGATAAAACAGCGTTGTCCAACGTTTGCGACAGAGGGGAGGTTGGGTTTACCTCCTTCCACTTTATGGGGACTTTGCATCTCTTTAACCCCCAACCGTGCATTGTGTTGCAGTGGCGGGTTGGTTACATGTACGATATCACTTTCAAGTCTTATGCACTACACGTCTGTTCATTAATGATTCACGTTTAAGAAGTCTCTCAATATTTGGCCTTAGAAGATACACCAAGTGATCGTCGCGTAACATGTTGCGATACAGACTTTTAATACAGTTCAATTTGGAGAATCTCTGTTCGAAATATATGCAGAGCTGTGTTCACTCTTATACACACTATTCTTGTAATTGCTTATTTCTCTACCTACTTCATTTTAATCGACATAAGCACTTTGAGAAATTACCTTGCTGCGAATTTTCTTTTAGGTGCAGGAGGAATATGGGAATACAGTAAGCTTTAAGGGATAGTGAAATGGTTTAAGAGCTGGATGTTCCGATCTCTTTGCAAGGCTAAGAGATGAAAAAAACGAATAACATTCCCATTCGAAAAAAAAGTATAAATATTGGGAAATTCAAACAAATAAAAAAGAATATCTCGGGAATGGTTCATTCCAAAGAAAAACGAAGTATTTAACATGCATTGCATGTTTGAACCAGATCCACATTTTTATTTAGTAGGTTTTTGTCTGTCTCTTACTGTTTACCATTTATGCAAAAATTATCCAGATTAAAGAGGTCTTCTGAGAACATTCCCAGAAAATTCAACGTATACAGTTAGAAACTGACTCTGTCCCTCCCACTGAAGGAGTAGGTAGATTGGTTTATAGCCGCTCACTACGTAAGGTTATCCAAAGAGAGAAGGTTAGACATCCCATAGACATTTCCAAACGTTCGTGCTATTGGTTTGAATTTTGCAGTAGTTTTAGACCTTCCTAAGTCGTAGGTCACCATTCTTTTTTCAGGATTCGATTCATTCAGCCTCTTGCATCCCTCTGGTACCTATAACGAAATGTGTAAAAAAAGTCAATTCTGTAAAGTTTATCTCGATTGTAGAGAAAAAAATAATTTGTAAGAATAGTTTGTATAAAAGGTCTAAAAATAAACTATATGTATGGCTAGAAAAATTCATTTGATTATTGGCACATCAGGTCCTGTATTGCGAGAACAATATGAGAAGCATAAAGAAATTGCGTCTGCAATTGTTTTCTCAAATAATAGCTGAAGAAATGACATACACATAAATAATTATAAAAATGTGTTAGGTTTGACGCATGGCTAAGGCGTACCGCCCGACCTCTAGGTCCCCCACCTCTGCCCACCACAGGGGTCACGGGTGGATTACACGGTCTTCTCGACCAGGAGCCCCTACTTTTCAATCAAGTAGGTCTTCAGCTGGCCCCTCTTGGTGAGCAGCAGCTGAGACCGCCATAGCGAAATATAGCACTACAGGTACTACTATATAAGTATATGCTATAATAAGAGATAGACATAAACATACCTCACAAAAAATGTAATTTCTCAAAAACACAGAATTTATTTCTAATACATTAGTTGCAGCATCAGCCACTCCTGAGTTAACTGAATGGCTTCACTTTAAAATACTTTGTCATTTTCTCATAGCTCTGTCGCTATTCAGCTGTTCCTCGCGATGTCATGGAAGGAATGAACAAGTTTAAAATCACTGTAAAACGATCAGTTTTTACAATTTTTACTGTCACTGTTCCCTTTATATTTATAACGAAGTGTGTAAACAAATTGTTTATGCAGATGTTCACCGCAATTAACTCGAAGCAGAATAAATTTTTGCAAGAATAGTTTGTAGATGCTACACAAAGAAATAGTACTGCGAACGTAATAAATCGTACTGATTTCTATAGCATCCATTCATTTCATACTAACTTAAGGAGAAAATGTTCCATGGTTTCTGTTAAAGTGTTTATTTCTCGTCAGATGTAAGAAAGACCTGCTAGTAAAATCACGGCGGGAAGTGGTGATGATCATGCCTGTCCTTGACTGCAGCGCTACCACTATCTGTACCACTTGCATAGTCAAGGCCTCCTGCATTCACCGTTCTTTACTTCCTCGTTGTCACACTGTCGTCAGTCACTTGTTTTAACACGCTGGCCAGCAAAATAACAACTGGCGACGCCATTTTGAGTGATTGTAGAAACGCTCCAGGACCCAAATTCTGATGACGTGTCAGTAACCTACACATAAATCCTTATCATGAGGCTCAGATTATGAAAATGCACATCTTCACTGATTGTATTGCATTTTTCGTGTTTGGCATAATTCTTGTGTTATTTTCATGGTCTTTTATAGGTACTAATAGTTTAATATTACTGATCTTTTACATGGGGATAACTGTTTAAACATTAGAAATTTCATTCGCTATGAATGTTGCATAATTTGAGAACTCAGTAAGGTTAATGTTACAGTTTCATAAGACGTGTCTTGAAATTTGTTCTCTTACCTTTCTTTTTACGTTTTTCAAGCAAAAATTTAGAAGAAATATATATTTTTAATTACATTCTAAATCATTGCTATCCCAGTCTTATTCTCGTTCTTGTATGTAACTTTTTAATTATATAGATTTATAGCATTATGTATACTAATTTTAATAAAATAAATTAAACAAATAATGTTATACGTTATTTTACAAATATTTCTGACACCCTGGTAATAAGCGATAGACGAAAGATTCATCACAAAATAGAAGTTTGGTTTAATTTGGTAACGCATTCAAGAAGCAGGTTCGATTCTTGATGAGCAGTCACTCTGAACATGGGGCTTTCCGTGGTTTTCTTGGTCGGCAAGGCGAAAGCTGGGTTGGTGTCTTTTACCACGGCTCTCTTCTCTCCCATTTTAGTTACAAGTTAGCTATATGGTTGTCAGCCTATTGGCGGCGGACAGATAGCGCAGAGGCTTGTGAACTGAAAGTACTTCTCGGCCCTGTCAAATGGCCGCCGTTCGAGTCTCCACTGCTGGATGAAGCTTTCCCACGTGTACGCTAGAGAGGAGCCTATGGGCCCTCTGCGGTGGCTTGGGAGGGTCGCCGCCGAGCGCCCTCCGGCCGGGTGGCCAACCTTGAAGCTATTAGAGCGTCTCGGTGTCTGCGTCGGTCGTTCCTACAGCCCGTGCATCTCTTTCATTTCACCCGTTCCTCCCACCCACCCGTATGTATGTACAAATGGTATGAGTAGAGAAAGTCGTGTGAATGCAAGCATCTGATATTTTATCATAGCATTTCATATTGGAGGTATCATATAGAGTTGCCTTTTATCTTTGACAGTGAACATGAGTAGGTATCCATTGCAAAGCCGATTGCGTCCATTCAAAACAAACGCCGCCTACTACATTTATCGTGTGCTCAGAGCCTTGGTTCCATCCTCTGTGCCAACAATCGAGTAGGGTCGTGTCGGTGGAAATATAGAATTGCCCCATCATTTTAGTGGATGCGGCCGGCGTTTTATAGCTAATGTGCTCGCGTACATGACGACTGTGCGCGCCCCGAACACGTGGTGAGCGAGCTGCTTCGCCGTAAAGTTATGAAACCCGTGAAACATTTGGAGATGGTACCTGGCGTTCTACCAAACGACTGTCACGATTAACAAGAGCAAATCACTGAGTGTTGCGTTAAATGTAAGGTGCTATTACATCCCAGAAGTTAAAACCTACTTTAGTTTCCCACACGTCTTTCACTTACACTTGGGAACACTCTAAGCTTGTTGTTTTGGAAATACCGACAATTAAGTGGCATAAATACCGAACTTAGCATTTAAGGTACAGTATCTTCCAAAGATGCAAAAATTTTTACTTATAAATATTTCTTCTCATAGTATTAGAATAGATAAAATACTGTTTTCATGACTTTGGAATAAACCACATTTAATATAAACAGTTTCATGGAATGACTTTGCACTTAATCTTTTCAATTTTCCTCGTCTATTACCAGAATCAGAAAGATGGCGCAGTTTATTTCATCGGGGTCAATAAAGTACTTAAGGGCACGTTTCCGGTACGCGAGGCAAGGCCATCTGTAAGAGTCAAAGGAAATGACTAAGTCAAAACACGACATCATTACATTAATACCAAAAATAGGTTAAGAGCGTGAACTGTTCTGATTTCTCATCGCTACAAGTGCGTCGCAAACATTTACGTGCGCAACCAAGGGCTATTTCTTCAGTTTCAAAACAACTAATCTGATTTATTCAGCTTCAGTTCCCAAAGAAAGCTATTAGTTGAAGTGGTCATTTATTTATTTATTTATTTATTTATTTATTTATTTATTTATTTATTATTAATTATTATTAATTTCCTGATGATGTCCATAGATTTTAGTATGGCCGACAGTTCGAAAAATTTAGTAGATATTACACGGCTGGTAACCCGAGAAGTGCTAATTAGAGAGTTATTAGTTGCCCAATAACGGTTACAAAGTAACAAAGACATAACTAGTTATCTCGTAACTATTCCTGAGTGTGGGTGACATCATTCACTGCGTGTGCACTGGTATCGCGTATATAATAAATTGAGATTTCGTTTCTTTATTTATTTCTTTTTGGGGGGGGGGTTATGACATACAAGCGCTCGCCTACATGCATACGCACAGAGGCGCGCGCGGCTTTTTCCACAATTTTTTGTGTATGTGTTCAGGGGACTTTAAATCAGGCATCTTTGTAAAATGTTAATATCAACTTTATAGTTGAGATGCAATATACATCCCTATGGTTTTTAAGTGTGCTTAAAAGCGAAAGCCCCATTAGATTTACTGACATGTAAAAGAACTCTTACGAGACGAAATTCCGGTACACCGGCAGCGCAGATTGATTCTGGCAATTAAGAGCGCCAGTCTGGAAAGTATCTACCGAATAACCGGCCGAGAGGGGCCACGGCGCTGACCACTTTCCACCTCCAGTACTGCACCCCACTCACAACGCCTGTGATGGGCAGCGGTCGGGCGGAAGGTCTTGGTCCGGATGGGCTGTTGTGCCACGGGGTTACTTCAAATGAATATTCAGTGCTTCTATTCAAAAAATAATTTGCGGTTGTGCACTAATTAATAGGCTTTCATTTTGAGAGAAGTCGTTAGGTCGTCTGTTTGCCCCGCTTTACCCTATATGACAGAGAGAGTAAAAGTGTGCCTAGGTTCCGAACCCAGGGTGGGAGGGAGACAAAAGTGAACTGTGTATTGCAGTCCATGTCGTTCACCCAGGAAGTAAAGTCTGGATGCAGGAATATGGATCGATAGACATTTGTTTACCCTGCTCTCTGGAAGAGCGAGCGAGCGTTCACCTTCGTGACGCGGAGTCACGTCATCGAGGCCCGCCACCATCTCCTGCCAGCTAAAATAGATAACTTAGGTAGGTATCGCGTTACATAACCGCACGGTGAATTGGCGTAGTGGGAGTCCCGCTAATATTTTTATTCCGGTCTGTCTAAACTTAGACCAGGCTTAGTCATCGGAACCAACCGTCTTCAAAGGACAAAGCCCCAACATCAACACCGAAACCTTTACTAAACAGGTTTCAAGGTGTGTTAAAATACACCAGTTGACCCAATTTCACTTTCTAGTAAGTTCATTCCACGACCTCCCCCCCCCCCCAAAAAAAAAAAAGCTGATATCGAGATTCCACTAGTTTTGAGGTCCTCTATTAATAAAACATATTGACTTTCTCTACTAAATATCTACAGCAAACAAGGTATTAAGTTAAATTTGTTTATTTCAGGATTTGTTTATGTTCATGTGTTTAAGAATTGGGAAAATGATGAAAATAATTCAGTGGAAATAATGGAAGTTCAGGAGAAAGAAAGTACTACAGAGTAGAGTAGCAGAAATTGGAGGAGATAGTGATAGTGTCCTCTGCTGCTTACCCTGCAAGAAACTCGGGTTCGATTTCGGTACCGGTGTGTGGAAGACCTAGTTCGAGGTACACTCAGCCTTCTCGTTAGGTCCGGAGCGGAAGACTACATAACCGGCCAGGAGGAACCGGTGCGCTGACCACGTTTCACCCTCCAGCAATGCATCCCAATTGTGACGCCTGTGGTGGGCAGAGGGGGGGGGGGCCCTTAAGCGTAGGCCCTGAAACACCTGTCGCGCCATGCGGTTAGAAGTCAGGTAGAAAAGGTAATTAATTCTGGAAGGGGGAGGAAGCTATTTAAGGGCAGTGATGGATATATTAAAAAGGTTAGGGGAGGAAATACTACATACCTTAGTAGGCATTCCATTCTAAAAAGTATATGTCGAGGATTCACCTGAAATCCTCTTCCGCAAACTGCCCCTTATATGCAAACGTTCGATATACATGAGCGTCCCGCGGCACCCTCCACCCCTCCCCCCCCGCGCCCCTCCCTGGAAATGAATAAATTTAATATGCAGTCAATGACTGACTATTAGACTGTTGTTTTAATTTTCATGCAAATAATTTTTATTCAGCACAAATTAATACACATTTGACAACAGAAGAATGAATTAATACTGTTTATTTGCGAACTTCCAACATGCGGCTCCCCCTGAAAAAAGAAAGTCTGCTATCGCCCATGTAGGTATACCTTACTTTCTAAGAAAGGCTTTAACGATTTTGTTTAAAATACTTACCATATGTTTACTATTTTTGCCTAGCAGCTGAATTGCATGTCTATTTCCTGAAAATACTCTGTGAATTCCCCTTCATTTTGATAGATTTTTGTATAATTGTTAAACCCTAAGATATTGACAAAATCTTAATACACAGAAAATTAGATCTGGTTGAAACACCAATGTATATCAAACGCCTTTCTTGTAGTTTTAACCATTTCCGAGGTATTCGTAAATTATTGGTTTGAATTGTAAGGTATTGAATATCTTCAAATGCATTGACGATATTTGTTTCTTTTAATCTTGTGTTCATGCAAAGAGGACGGAATTTCAAAGCGTTTACAAATTGTGGGTTTCATTATCGCTTAAGCCTACTATACGCCTATTGTACCTGCAACGGACCATGTAGTAGAATCATTTGTGTAATGCTTTGTCTCGATTTACAAGAAGTACTTGCAACAATAAGCTTAAACTGAGCACATGGAGTGCACACATTAGATTTTTGTACTGTTGTTATCGTTTGGTTCTCGCGATATTAAGCAACAATGTATGGCATTTCAAGGGTTAACATATAGCGACGCACTAATTATTATCATGTCGTTCCCCTGGCTCCTACAAGGAACGTTTATCTGTATTAACACACAATAGTGAGTGAGTGAGTAAGTAGAGTTTAAGAACCCGCCGACGAGTCATTTGGCCCCATAGCATGAAATAAATGGAAACAAGTGTTTTGTAAGAATATTTGTAGAAGTATTATACATATTTGAACTTTATAGAAAGTGCACAGTAAGTAAAAATTGAAGTCAAACATTTATTGTATTGTTTCCTTTATTAGTTAACTAATGTGTTACGGCTTTAGTTTCTTTCATAAATATTTCACTGAAAATACACGAAAGAATTGTTTTGGGAATTATATATTAGTATCATATCACATTTCAGCAACAACTTCGCAGCGGTATCGGAAAAGCAGCGTACATTCTATTCTGCGAGGAAGCTGACGTTAACTGCTGTATTTCCATTCACCTGCAAGGGAGTTACCAAGTACCACTGCGTTTCAAGTTCTCGTAATCTTTCTCTGATTTAAAGGATGACATATTTACCCTTTCCACTCGGTATACATACTTCTAAGAAAATAAGCTAAACGATGGTAGTTTTTGTGGTCGCATTGGGAAGGTCGCTGATGCAATTCGCGGTCTACTACTGAATCTTGGAAACAACTTCAGCTGCTTCAAATTCACTTGCTTAAATTATATATTTAATATTATTATTATTTCCAAGGAACAGATAAATATTCTAGGATGATAGTTAACTTCGTACGATGCCATGTTAATCACGCGATTTCTACGCTGCAGGCTAAGCGATAATTAGGGTTTCTTGTTATTATACCGTCATAAATACAGAACTAAATGATCCGACTTTGTTTACCTGTCGGTGTCTAAGCGTTTAACAACTCAGCCTTCAACCTCAGCAGCAATCTTGGTCCAAGGCTACACTTTAATGATAGAAAATATCCACACACTACAGGTACAACTAAAAGTATTATCAGGAAGGTAGGTATTTCGATAACAAAAATTATTTCTGTATATTTAATTGTATTTCTCAATTAGCTGCACTCAAGCCATCGTCAATGCATGCAACGTACACAACAGCGGTCATGGTAACAGTTCAACCTGATTTCCTTTCGTCCTGAGCTAAGCGCTTGAAAATTCCTATGCCTGTTTATTTAAACATTACTCTATCACAATATCATTTATTCTCTCTTAAACTCGTTCGTTAAGTACTAAAGGCTCCTTATAAAAAATTAGAGTTGTAAAACTACCGTAGACTACCGTAAGTGTAGACTACGGTAGTTTTCCTGATAGAATTGGTCAGTTAAGAACATACCCGCATTACCTGTACGTGAGGTGTGTTGCATACCTGTCGGGCGTTACCTCATATCGATCACCTTGCTTACGTTATGTGATCATGTTTTACTAGATTCCTCTAGAAACCAGAAGCGCTGAACGTTGAGCGTTCTAGAAACTAAGGGAGGGTATATAAAGGGCCGCTTAGTCTACGGAACATTAATGCCCAATTCTGTGGTAGCGTGTCTGGCTCACATTCAAGAGATCCCGAATTCGAATCTCCATTAGGGTGAATTATCTAGATAAAACTTATCTAGATGACTCTGATCTCTATGCACTCATTTGGGCATTATTTCATTGATCTTTCTACATATATGACCTGACGGTTTAAAGGACGTTAAAGCATAAAAAATGTTTTATAATTTAAAGTTATTGTAATATCTTATTAATGTTATTCTTACAAATACTAATTTACTATAGTTTGTTTATCATTATTATTATTATTATTATTATTATTATTATTATTATTATTATTATTATTATTATTACCTTTTCTGTAGGTTTGTATGTTATACATCTATTTGTGAGAAATGCTCCCCCGAGCTTGTATTGTTATTGAGCTAGTTGGCCATTATTGTCTATTTTTATGTTGTATTTCTCTGGAAAATAGAGTAATAAAACATTCGCATGACTTTCTCTACCCACTATTCTTACAAAAACTTGTTTTACTATCTGCTTCGAAATAAACTTCTACATAAATATACTTCAGTACACATTTCGTTGTATGTACAAGAGATTCAGGAAACCGAATCGACAGTCAGATGTATAAAAGCGGGCTGCAGCAGCTACGTAGCCTTCAAATTACACAAAATTTCCACGATATCATGAAAAATAACTGAATAGAGCAAAAAATGACACAGCATTGAAACATTGAAACCAGGAATAATGGATATCGCAAAATCGCTGATTGCACAAAAAATTCATTTAAAATAAATGGTCTGCTTTAAGTATATCTACAGTATTTATGGTGTACATATATATAGACATATATATGTCTTTTGGTTTGTCTGTTATACAAAATTATGCAAAATTCCTCCGAATGAAGAAGATTTCAACATATACATTTCATTTGTTCTCTAAATATCTAATGTGATGTTTAGCAAAGTGTTACAGCCAGTTTTGCGAAAGTAAACATGTCGAAAGTTTTCCATATAAAGCGTAGTTTTAGGATGGGGTTTTCTTGACTCAGATGGCCCAAAATATGTAGGTATTTTCGGTGTTATCTTGATGTCGAAATTTCGTGGTGGAATGCTATACGTCCTCCACAAGGTGAGTGTGTAGAAAAGCGTTGTTGTTGTTGTTGTTGTTGTTGTTCTTCTTCTTCTTCTCTGGCACCGCAAACCTTGATGAGCTTTGGCCTCCACAAATGTCTTCCAGTTAATGTTTCCATTCTCTTGTTCCAATTTTTCTTAAATATTCTATTACATCATCTAACCAGGAGGTTAGAGAAAGTAAAATATGGCAACCTTATCAATAAAGTACGTCTAGCACTAATAGAAGAATACCAACGTTACAGACATAGGGAATTGAAAATGGTAAAGTACTTTTTGTAAATTTTGCAGCTTGTGGGGTTTTCCTCAGCTGCCTCTGTTCCGTAATATGGCAAAAGTTAAAGAACACCGAGGCAGGTTGACCTAATTTTTATGAAGTCGCATATCAGGTTTCGATACGGCTTCTTGCTTAGCAAGCAGATATGTTTTACACGAAAAGTATACATTTTCAGATTTTAGTCAGTTGTTTCCAATGTATACGCGTGTTTTTCACAGCACAAGGCCAATGGTTTGGCAAGCGCTAATAATTATTACTGGGAACAGACCTCGTCTCACATCGGCAAACTTCGGAACGTTTCGGTGCCAAAACTCGGTCACTTTCGATTACAGTGGAGTAAGCGTTTTGCATCAGTCAATGACCGTACGACCTACTAACTAAAGGTTTGCTTGCGCGCGCTCTAGCGACTGTCAGGCGAAATGCTATTTGTGGGAACAACTTCCATTGACGTTTGCCTTCTCTCTCGCTCTTTCTCCACGATAGGCAATAAGGAAGAGCGAGTAAAAATCATTCCGATCTCTTTTTTGGGCAATTTCAGATTCTTGTTCCTTTAATAATCGTTTCCTTATTGCTTCTTCATTAACTGCATGCTTTGCTTCCGCAATTCTTGCTCCTCCAACAAAGGCACCTTAGTTGGAAACGTACGGCTTACGTTCACAAACGCCGGAAGCGCGCTCTTCTGTAGTCCATTTTACAATAAGACTGACATCGTAAGTAAGGTGTTCACAGTAGGAAATCGGAACCAGCTTCTATCACGTGAGTTTCCTTTTTGAATCTGAGGCCTGTGGTATCATTTACAATTTCCCTGACTTTCAGTGCCCGAATGCAATTGTTACTCTATCTGCCATTAGTAAGCGGCAAGTTATGTATGAAAGATTTTCCTTGGAAGGTATTCCAAATAGCACAAGTAGTCCCAGAGAGAGTGCGTGCCATTTGGAGAGGACTAAACGTTTGCGTGGTTATATCAGTGGGTGAGTTAAATAGGATTCTCTTAAGACAATTAGCAGAAAGAGGACAATGGAATACCCATAAGTCTTTCTAAAACATGGTGGGAGTGTAGTGTTATGGAACACTGGGATTAGGTCGCTTTTACAAACTATGTCATTGTAGTGTTCCCTCACAGAATCTCCCTAACTTCTCACACTTTGGTAGCAAGGGTGCAATCCCAGGGCTTATACATGCGCCACAAGCCAATATATGAATGACATCTGTATTTATATACTATAATGTGTTCATTCACATTACTTTCTCACCCATTCTTATACAAATTGTTGTTAGGAACGCTTTTTCTTCTATGCACTTACTGTTAATCGAGATAGACCTTCAAAACTCATTTACTTTATTTCGTTGTAGTTAAAAGAAGAATACAGTAGGTTTAAGCAATTGTCAGGTTCTAAAAAGTGTTTCGCTATGTAATTGTTTTGAAATTTCCTTCTCTTTGTATGACCACAAAAAGTAACCGCTTACCACTATAAGCACAGATATTGGTATTGGTAATTGAGAACAATGTTGTCAACAATAATACATTACTATTTACTTAATTTACGGACTTATAATGTTACTTATTAAGAGTAGCACGAATGTTTTCAGGTTGGTTAGTACCTTCAAGCAGGCGTGCCACAGAAAACGTGATGCAGAGTGGGTGAAACGACTGCTGTAACTCGTGACGAATGCTGTATCGGAACTGAGTTCGAATGCTTTCTGCAAGGACAATGACCTCACATTATCTGAGCCAGTGGGTCGCGCATTGAGGTCTGAAGCAAAGCGGGTAGTCTATTACACAGGCGTTGTTCGTTTCGCGGCGCAGTAACGACAATGCAAAGAACATCAGGTAATAAACTGTGTGACTGGTTTGTGGAAAAACTGTTAGACGAAGAGCAAAAACAAATAACACACTGAAGTGAATAGATATTAAGAAGTGGATACATATTAAAAGCGGCGCCGTGGCCGAACGGTTAGACCGTTCGCCTACCACCTAGGCGACCCGGGTTAGTTCCCAGGGACCTGCATGTGGTATTTGTGGTGGACGAAGCGGCGTTAGGGCGGGTTTTCTCCGGATTCTCCGGTTTCCCCCGCCACTCATTCCACCAATTGCTCCATTATCACCCTTCATTTCATCTGCATTTCATATCATCCTCTTCCTCACTCTCATACCTGGTGCTGGACTGACCACCCGCTTCCAGGTCTTCACTCTGTCCGGTCCATACGTTCCTGTGCTTCCCGACAGACGTCTGACCTTATATAGGCACTGGCTTGTAAGTCCTAGGGAGTGTAAATCCTACATAAGGGGAGGGTGGTCGGATTAAGAAAGAAGGATGCATATTAGGATACCATTAATCAAAATATCTGCACTTATATCCCTAAGAACCCGTATGTATAAGAACGAGTGAAAGCATAGTTATTTTATCTATCTCACCAGAACAATAGATACTATTGACAAAAATACTAACCCTCCTCCTCCTCAGTCTTCTGATAATTTAGTGTATATTAGTTTACAATAAAAACTAGTTTTTCATACTTCATGAAATGAATTATAGAGTGAGAAGGGAGGGCCAGAGGGTGTACGAGAGAGACAGTATGAGACATGAAAAGGAGAGATGGAGCTGGGAAAAGGGTAAGAGGTAAATATATAAACATGTAGGAAATTTAGTCTTATTTATGAATACTGTTGAACTGCTATATTTCTCAGCGTATTGGGTGTCAAAGAGCGCTTAATTTTGCTCAGAGGCCTCTTTATGAGGTTTAAGTAGTGTACATAAACGACTTAGTAAATGCTAGGATTACCGGTAGCATTGATAGGGAGAGAAACTTAATACAAAATGCAACGATTTAGAAAATTTAATGAGAAATTCAAACATAACGATCACCAAAAACTGTGATCATTGTGATCAAAATAAAAATTGTTCTTTTCGGTTCAAAATAACATTACTCGTGAACACTATAAGTGTTCTTGGAGAAGCATACAAATGTTTTTGAAGACAATGTTCCCTAGATTAAGTGATCTTTTATATATCCTCTCTTAGTTTTTAGAAGGCTCAAAGTTCAGCGCTTCTGGTTTCTAGAGGAATCTAGTAAAACATGATCACATAACGTAAGCAAGGTGATCGATATGAGGTAACGCCCGACAGGTATGCAACACACCTCACGTACAGGTAATGCGGGTATGTTCTTAACTGGCCACTTCTACAAGCAAAACTATCACTTATGATAGTCTACGGTAGTTTTACAACTCTAGGCTTGAGTTTCTTTTAATATGCTGTAAATCTACGACACGGGTCCACCGGCTTTACTTCCCTTCCTAAGAAAGCCATGCTAACAAGGATTTTCAGGCCCGAAAAAATTCAGGCCCTCCGCTGGGTTTGAACCTACGACCTTGGGAATAAATATATAGGGAGAGAGAACAATCTCCATACCTAATGCAATAAGGAGAGCAGGGCTATGGGCTCTTACACATTGTTTGAAATACAAAGATTACTGCATGAGGTAATAACAATAATTGTTTCCCCGGACACGGTTCCGTGATCGTCAATGACAGTCATTTAATCATCGTGCATATTTTAAAGCGCTAGTTCCGTGATCTTGTTATGAAAGACTTTGAACTTTGCACCAACTCCTTTTGCGGAAGTTTATTCTCCCGCTCGCAATAATTATCTGCAGCTCGTGATCGTAATGTGTTTTACTAACCATCTTCATGGTCTGTTCTGTTGCTAGTAAAACAGTTTTCTTCCCCGGCTTGTTTGTTCCAAATAAGTGTGGAAACTAGTTCACTTATGTATGTATATCAGATAGATGACCTTAGAGTTGCCTGCCTATGTTATGTTGATGGTAGTTACATACCTATCCCCTGTTTCCTACTGGTTTGTTAACCTTGGTTTAAACGTGGCTTCTGGGGTAGGTACATGAAAATCTTATATCAACCCTACTAACTTAGTCACATTATTGGAAATGGGGCTTGCATCCCCAACCACCGGCAACGGTAACCATAACCAGAACGAAAAAGCTGAAATATGTACCTGTACTGTCATTAACTCGGGAGAATGTCTTTGTCCTGGAACGGCAATCGCGCAGTCGAGTGGGGAGCTTCATGGTACGATGGAAACAGAGTAACTCCAACTACAAGATCATAGCTCAACTCCTGAGACAAATACTGTATTCAAATGGGAGTGTTTCTCGGGCTCCGGAAATAGGAAACAAGACTTGGCCAAGTTTTAACTTTATCGTTCCCGTTGCCGGGAATGGCATGTTATATTCATATTGCGCATATTAGACTTTTCGCTGTAGAAATGCGCCGTGACTTGAGACAGCCGCCGCCAGAGATGTCGCTGGTCGCAATCTACAAAAAATATCATTGATCAGTATAGAACAAATGAATCGCCAATACGCAATATTGACCTCCGCTTTTTATGGATAAGCTGACTGATAATATGCCTGCCCGTTCTAGTTGCCTGGCTGCTGTGAATCAAATTGTGGAGTGCTGTCTAGCTTCCCATTCTCGCTGCTGTTCTGGTTACCATTACCGAAGTTGTGAACCACCCTTAAGGCTACGCGCTAATAAAATAAAATAAAAAAATTAATAAAATAAAAACATCGTATGTGTTACACTCACATGACTTTTTCTTTTCTTTATTCCACAAACTTCTCTTACGAGCGCTTGTTCTTGTGTCTACTTCATATTAATCGACCTAGACATTTGTAGAAATGGCTTCGTTAGATATTTCCTTGTAGATAGAATATGAATAGGAGAATATAGAAGGCTTTATTTTTTGTAGTGTTTAACGCCCACTTTTACTACTACGGCACCGCAGGCGGTGACACTGATGATACATGGAACGAAGATGGAGCACCGGTGGAATGAGATGGCGGGGGAAACCGGAGAACCCGGAGGAAACCCGTCCCACCGCCGCTTCGTCCACCACGAATCCCACATGCAGTTGCCTGGGGTCGAACCCGGGCCGCTTTGGTGAGAAGCGAATGATCTAACCATTCGATTACGGCGCGGCCGTCAGTAGGCTTTATGATAGTCAGATGTTTTAAGAGCAGGTTGCCGTGTGATAGCTTTTACATCCCGTTTTATCTGCATATTAAAAAATTTAAACCGATACCAAGGAATACCACAGAAATGGTTAACGCTTCAAAAAATTTATTCGACATAAATTGTGTACTAAAACGAAATCTATATTTTTATGTATTAAGATTTTGTCTACCTCTTAGGTTTTTTAGGACTAGTTATGCAAAAGTCATTTCGAATAAAGAGCACTTCAGAGGCTGTTCCCCGAAAATTCAAGATATGTTTCATTATTGAACAAATACATTTTCGAAAATTATGCATATAAAGGATAGTTTGAGATTTTTTAAAACCTCTGTGTCGCACCCTTTAAAGAGGGACATAAATATTTCACAAATCTTTCGTTTTTGAGTTAAGCTGTTCACTGACAAACCACACCACAGCACAAAGGCCTTTTTTTTCTGCAAATATTTTTGTTTGGATCCAGGGATCTCAAAATGTGTATTTCAGGTTAAATCTGGGTATCATCATTTTGTACGAAATGCAACACTCTACTTACTCTTAAGTGCGTAGTAATACGTCACATTCACACGAGTTCCTTTACCAATTCTTTCACGAAGTATTCTTACATCGTCTTCCAAGAATGCGACTCGAAAATGTTTACGAAACTCTCGCACCTGAAAATAGTCTTTGCATGCTTAGCAATGTTTTCGCCAAAACCAGCTCTAACAAATCTGATTAAAGCAAATATTTGACCGAGGTATAAAATACATAATAATAACGTATACATGTGAAGGTGTTGTTTACAAGATTGCAGCAAGCTGAAGGTTTTACCACAATCCCGTGATGCAGTTGCAAACTGACAAGGTTACATTTGGTGAGTCAACCTTACGCTACCTCACAACCAAGGTCCGTCCGTCCGTCCGTCCGTCCTCCGCTTTCACTTCTTTGGCAGGTAACGCCATGGGAATCTGCACTCCCTGCCATCCTTGTAGTAATCTAGGTATGCTCTTGTCGCTCCAGTAAAGACATCACTTAAAATGGAATTAATAAATGTAGTAATTATAGGTAATCATAATTAATTACCGATAAGGAATTGATAGAGAAACCAAGCAAATAAAATCACTTTAAATGTTAATAACAGAGGAATATGCTATATAACGCTAAAATGTATAAAGTGTGTCATACAGGAGAATTAGTTTGTGGTTACCAAAGGGTTAAGTAGGTCATTAGCACAGGGCTGGATTCCGTATGCCAATTCGTAGAATTCGCCGGATAGTTAGATGCGAGTAATTAGCGAAGTAAATCATCCTGCTGATGACCAGATTTTAATTGCGGAGACGGAAGATAACTTACAAAGAGCCATACATGAATTAAATAATATTACAAGAGAATATAATCTTCAAATTTCATATGAAAAAACAAAAATAATGGCTTTTATAGGAACAAACCATTTAAGAGCAAAAATTTGCATAAATGATAAACCCATCCAACAACAAAGTGATTTTAATTATCTTGGCTATATTGTGTCATATACCAGCAATAGAGATATACAAAACAAAATAAACAAATTCCAAACAATATGTGGCACAATAAAAAGAACTTTTAAAAATTGTAATCGTCAAACTTTGTTAAAACTGTATAAAATAATGGCGATCCCAACCCTGCTTTATGGGTGTGAAAACTGGGTCTTGACTATCTCACAACAGAAGAAAGTGGAGGCTGATGAGACAGGTGGCAGGTTATAGACTCATAGACAAGAAAAGAAACGAGGATATTAGAAGAGAATTGGAAATTCAGAGTCTAAATGAAACAATCATTGCATACAGGCAAAAATGGCAAGATCATGTGCAGAGAATGACCGAAGACCGTACACCACAAATAGTGCACAAGTATAAACCTGTAGGTAGAAGAAATGTTGGCAGGCCACGAATGAGATGGTCCGATCAATTTCCTTGAAGTCGGAACGGGCCACAAGGCTTATACCGTGATGGTGATGATGATGATGATGATGATGATGATGATGATGAAATCCAGGTAGCCAGATGCATTGCCGTCTTTACATGTGATAACAGTTGTGGGGTATATTATTTTTCATCGGTCGGCAACGTCTCACTTTTAATTACTCGAACACTTTATAGCAAGAGTCCGTGTCATCCTTTCTGAAAACCAAATCCAGGCCTACCTTGGGAAAGGAAACTCAGTATTCAGGTAAAGCCAGAAAAAGGACCCTGCTGAAGACTTCGAAACATCGTGAAGGCGTCCAAAACAATTCACCATTGCATCATCAACGTGTGGCTTAGGTAAGCTACATCACTCTTGGTCATGTAAATAGCATGAAACTTCCAAGTCATCACATAGGGATCCCTTTCCAACATTCTGACCATTGGCTGTACATAAGTTTGCTATACCTACACGAAATGCGAAAATGTGCAGTAAACGTATATCTTGTTTAACAAGATGTAAATAGGTTAAGGATAGTTTGTAGAAGAGTGAGTAGAGAAAGTCATACCAATGTAATACCTCAGATTTTTAAAATTTCTTACCTTTTATCGTTTTTAGCTTCCGTTTTAATATTTAACTTTGAGTTTTAAGTGGTGGTGAGTTTTATCGGTTTTTTATGTTTTGACTTGGGGCTCTAATGACCTAGCTGTCGACGCGCCCTTAAACCCTAATCACTCACTCACTCACTGAATGTCACTTGGGGTTATGAACGTCAGTGAAGTTTGGGATTTGAGCTCTAAACAGACCAGCATGGAGGAAGAGTGAAGGAAGACCTGGGATGCTTTATCTAGAGCAGAGTGAAGAAGGCCTCAGATAAATTTGCATGTAGCAAACGGTGAAAGCTAGGCGAGTCGAGTCGAGTCGAGCCAAACGTGGCATTTGGCAGTGAAGGGGCAGGCAGGCAGGCAGTCAGTCACGCAGAAGGGCGGATGTTGCCACATGCGGAGTGTCGAAATGCCTGCTGCTGCTACGGCTGCTGCTGCCTCGCGCCCATGAAGTGAGAGTTCATTACCATGGCATACATATGGGACTCTGCATTAGCGGTCTTCTTCCTCTCACTCTCTTTGTATACCACCCTGTCTCCCTTTACACCTCTCTCTCGCTCTTACTCTCCCTTTACACCTCTCTCTCACTCTAACTCTCCCCTCTCTCAATGTCACTCTTCCTGTATACCATCCTGTCTCCCTTTACACCTCTCTCTCACTCTTAGTCTCCCTTTACACCTCTCTCTCACTCTAACTCTCCCCTCTCTCAATGTCACTCTTCCTGTATACCACCCTGTCTCCCTTTACACCTCTCTCTCGCTCTTACTCTCCCTTTACACCTCTCTCTCACTCTAACTCTCCCCTCTCTCAATGTCACTCTTCCTGTATACCACCCTGTCTCCCTTTACACCTCTCTCTCGCTCTTACTCTCCCTTTACACCTCTCTCTCACTCTAACTCTCCCCTCTCTCAATGTCACTCTTCCTGTATACCATCCTGTCTCCCTTTACACCTCTCTCTCGCTCTTACTCTCCCTTTACACCTATCTCTCACTCTTACTCTCCCCTCTCTCAATGTCACTCTTCCTGTATACCTCCCTGTCTCCCTTTACACCTCTCTCTCACTCTAACTCTCCCCTCTCTCAATGTCACTCTTCCTGTATACCACCCTGTCTCCCTTTACACCTCTCTCTCGCTCTTACTCTCCCCTCTCTCAATGTCACTCTTCCTGTATACCTCCCTGTCTCCCTTTACACCTCTCTCTCACTCTAACTCTCCCCTCTCTCAATGTCACTCTTCCTGTATACCACCCTGTCTCCCTTTACACCTCTCTCTCGCTCTTACTCTCCCCTCTCTCAATGTCACTCTTCCTGTATACCTCCCTGTCTCCCTTTACACCTCTCTCTCGCTCTTACTCTCCCTTTACACCTCTCTCTCACTCTAACTCTCCCCTCTCTCAATGTCACTCTTCCTGTATACCATCCTGTCTCCCTTTACACCTCTCTCTCGCTCTTACTCTCCCTTTACACCTATCTCTCACTCTTACTCTCCCCTCTCTCAATGTCACTCTTCCTGTATACCTCCCTGTCTCCCTTTACACCTCTCTCTCACTCTAACTCTCCCCTCTCTCAATGTCACTCTTCCTGTATACCACCCTGTCTCCCTTTACACCTCTCTCTCGCTCTTACTCTCCCCTCTCTCAATGTCACTCTTCCTGTATACCTCCCTGTCTCCCTTTACACCTCTCTCTCACTCTAACTCTCCCCTCTCTCAATGTCACTCTTCCTGTATACCACCCTGTCTCCCTTTACACCTCTCTCTCGCTCTTACTCTCCCCTCTCTCAATGTCACTCTTCCTGTATACCACCCTGTCTCCCTTTACACCTCTCTCTCGCTCTTACTCTCCCCTCTCTCAATGTCACTCTTCCTGTATACCTCCCTGTCTCCCTTTACACCTCTCTCTCACTCTAACTCTCCCCTCTCTCAATGTCACTCTTCCTGTATACCACCCTGTCTCCCTTTACACCTCTCTCTCGCTCTTACTCTACCCTCTCTCAATGTCACTCTTCCTGTATACCTCCCTGTCTCCCTTTACACCTCTCTCTCGCTCTTACTCTCCCCTCTCTCAATGTCACTCTTCCTGTATACCATCCTGTCTCCCTTTACACCTCTCTCTCGCTCTTACTCTACCCTCTCTCAATGTCAGTCTTCCTGTATACCTCCCTGTGTACCTTTACACCTCTCTCTCGCTCTTACTCTCCCCTCTCTCAATGTCACTCTTCCTGTATACCTCCCTGTCTCCCTTTACACCTCTCTCTCGCTCTTACTCTCCCCTCTCTCAATGTCACTCTTCCTGTATACCTCCCTGTCTCCCTTTACACCTCTCTCTCGCTCTTACTCTCCCCTCTCTCAATGTCACTCTTCCTGTATACCTCCCTGTCTCCCTTTACACATCTCTCTCGCTCTTACTCTCCCCTCTCTCAATGTCACTCTTCCTGTATACCTCCCTGTCTCCCTTTACACCTCTCTCTCACTCTTACTCTACCCTCTCTCAATGTCACTCTTCCTGTATACCTCCCTGTCTCCCTTTACACATCTCTCTCGCTCTTACTCTCCCCTCTCTCAATGTCACTCTTCCTGTATACCTCCCTGTCTCCCTTTACACCTCTCTCTCGCTCTTACTCTCCCCTCTCTCAATGTCACTCTTCCTGTATACCTCCCTGTCTCCCTTTACACATCTCTCTCACTCTTACTCTCCCCTCTCTCAATGTCACTCTTCCTGTATACCTCCCTGTCTCCCTTTACACCTCTCTCTCACTCTTACTCTCCCCTCTCTCAATGTCACTCTTCCTGTATACCTCCCTGTCTCCCTTTACACCTCTCTCTCACTCTTACTCTCCCCTCTCTCAATGTCACTCTTCCTGTATACCTCCCTGTCTCCCTTTACACATCTCTCTCACTCTTACTCTCCCCTCTCTCAATGTCACTCTTCCTGTATACCTCCCTGTCTCCCTTTACACATCTCTCTCACTCTTACTCTCCCCTCTCTCAATGTCACTCTTCCTGTATACCTCCCTGTCTCCCTTTACACATCTCTCTCACTCTTACTCTCCCCTCTCTCAATGTCACTCTTCCTGTATACCTCCCTGTCTCCCTTTACACATCTCTCTCACTCTTACTCTCCCCTCTCTCAATGTCACTCTTCCTGTATACCTTCCTGTCTCCCTTTACACATCTCTCTCACTCTTACTCTCCCCTCTCTCAATGTCACTCTTCCTGTATACCTCCCTGTCTCCCTTTACACCTCTCTCTCACTCTTACTCTCCCCTCTCTCAATGTCACTCTTCCTGTATACCTTCCTGTCTCCCTTTACACCTCTCTCTCACTCTTACTCTCCCCTCTCTCAATGTCACTCTTCCTGTATACCTCCCTGTCTCCCTTTACACCTCTCTCTCACTCTTACTCTCCCCTCTCTCAATGTCACTCTTCCTGTATACCTTCCTGTCTCCCTTTACACCTCTCTCTCACTCTAACTCTCCCCTCTCTCAATGTCACTCTTCCTGTATACCACCCTGTCTCCCTTTACACCTCTCTCTCGCTCTTACTCTCCCCTCTCTCAATGTCACTCTTCCTGTATACCACCCTG
Source organism: Tenodera sinensis (assembly GCA_030765045.1). Classification (NCBI taxonomy): domain Eukaryota; kingdom Metazoa; phylum Arthropoda; class Insecta; order Mantodea; family Mantidae; genus Tenodera; species Tenodera sinensis. The sequence continues at coordinate 20,859,118 of CM060970.1, forward strand.
TCTCCCTTTACACCTCTCTCTCACTCTAACTCTCCCCTCTCTCAATGTCACTCTTCCTGTATACCACCCTGTCTCCCTTTACACCTCTCTCGCTCTTACTCTCCCTTTACACCTCTCTCTCGCTCTTACTCTCCCCTCTCTCAATGTCACTCTTCCTGTATACCTCCCTGTCTCCCTTTACACCTCTCTCTCACTCTAACTCTCCCCTCCCTCAATGTCACTCTTCCTGTATACCATCCTGTCTCCCTTTACACCTCTCTCTCACTCTAACTCTCCCCTCCCTCAATGTCACTCTTCCTGTATACCATCCTGTCTCCCTTTACACCTCTCTCTCACTCTTACTCTCCCCTCTCTCAATGTCACTCTTCCTGTATACCACCCTGTCTCCCTTTACACCTCTCTCTCGCTCTTACTCTCCCCTCTCTCAATGTCACTCTTCCTGTATACCACCCTGTCTCCCTTTACACCTCTCTCTCACTCTAACTCTCCCCTCTCTCAATGTCACTCTTCCTGTATACCACCCTGTCTCCCTTTACACCTCTCTCGCTCTTACTCTCCCTTTACACCTCTCTCTCACTCTTACTCTCCCCTCTCTCAATGTCACTCTTCCTGTATACCACCCTGTCTCCCTTTACACCTCTCTCTCACTCTTACTCTCCCCTCTCTCAATGTCACTCTTCCTGTATACCTCCCTGTCTCCCTTTACACCTCTCTCTCACTCTTACTCTCCCCTCTCTCAATGTCACTCTTCCTGTATACCTTCCTGTCTCCCTTTACACCTCTCTCTCACTCTAACTCTCCCCTCCCTCAATGTCACTCTTCCTGTATACCATCCTGTCTCCCTTTACACCTCTCTCTCGCTCTTACTCTCCCCTCTCTCAATGTCACTCTTCCTGTATACCTCCCTGTCTCCCTTTACACCTCTCTCTCACTCTAACTCTCCCCTCTCTCAATGTCACTCTTCCTGTATACCATCCTGTCTCCCTTTACACCTCTCTCTCGCTCTTACTCTCCCCTCTCTCAATGTCACTCTTCCTGTATACCTCCCTGTCTCCCTTTACACCTCTCTCTCACTCTAACTCTCCCCTCTCTCAATGTCACTCTTCCTGTATACCTCCCTGTCTCCCTTTACACCTCTCTCTCACTCTTACTCTCCCCTCTCTCAATGTCACTCTTCCTGTATACCTCCCTGTCTCCCTTTACACCTCTCTCTCGCTCTTACTCTCCCCTCTCTCAATGTCACTCTTCCTGTATACCTCCCTGTCTCCCTTTACACCTCTCTCTCACTCTAACTCTCCCCTCTCTCAATGTCACTCTTCCTGTATACCACCCTGTCTCCCTTTACACCTCTCTCTCGCTCTTACTCTCCCCTCTCTCAATGTCACTCTTCCTGTATACCTCCCTGTCTCCCTTTACACCTCTCTCTCACTCTTACTCTCCCCTCTCTCAATGTCACTCTTCCTGTATACCTTCCTGTCTCCCTTTACACCTCTCTCTCACTCTAACTCTCCCCTCCCTCAATGTCACTCTTCCTGTATACCATCCTGTCTCCCTTTACACCTCTCTCTCGCTCTTACTCTCCCCTCTCTCAATGTCACTCTTCCTGTATACCTCCCTGTCTCCCTTTACACCTCTCTCTCACTCTAACTCTCCCCTCTCTCAATGTCACTCTTCCTGTATACCTCCCTGTCTCCCTTTACACCTCTCTCTCACTCTAGCTCTCCCCTCTCTCAATGTCACTCTTCCTGTATACCTCCCTGTCTCCCTTTACACCTCTCTCTCACTCTAACTCTCCCCTCTCTCAATGTCACTCTTCCTGTATACCTCCCTGTCTCCCTTTACACCTCTCTCTCACTCTAACTCTCCCCTCTCTCAATGTCACTCTTCCTGTATACCTCCCTGTCTCCCTTTACACCTCTCTCTCACTCTTACTCTCCCCTCTCTCAATGTCACTCTTCCTGTATACCTCCCTGTCTCCCTTTACACCTCTCTCTCACTCTTACTCTACCCTCTCTCAATGTCAGTCTTCCTGTATACCACCCTGTCTCCCTTTACACATCTCTCTCACTCTTACTCTACCCTCTCTCAATGTCAGTCTTCCTGTATACCACCCTGTCTCCCTTTACACATCTCTCTCACTCTTACTCTACCCTCTCTCAATGTCAGTCTTCCTGTATACCTCCCTGTGTACCTTTACACCTCTCTCTCACTCTTACTCTACCCTCTCTCAATGTCAGTCTTCCTGTATACCTCCCTGTGTACCTTTACACCTCTCTCTCACTCTTACTCTACCCTCTCTCAATGTCAGTCTTCCTGTATACCTCCCTGTGTACCTTTACACCTCTCTCTCACTCTTACTCTACCCTCTCTCAATGTCAGTCTTCCTGTATACCTCCCTGTGTACCTTTACACCTCTCTCTCACTCTTACTCTACCCTCTCTCAATGTCAGTCTTCCTGTATACCTCCCTGTGTACCTTTACACCTCTCTCTCACTCTTACTCTACCCTCTCTCAATGTCAGTCTTCCTGTATACCACCCTGTCTCCCTTTACACATCTCTCTCACTCTTACTCTACCCTCTCTCAATGTCAGTCTTCCTGTATACCTCCCTGTGTACCTTTACACCTCTCTCTCACTCTTACTCTACCCTCTCTCAATGTCAGTCTTCCTGTATACCTCCCTGTGTACCTTTACACCTCTCTCTCACTCTTACTCTACCCTCTCTCAATGTCAGTCTTCCTGTATACCACCGTCTCCCTTTACACATCTCTCTCACTCTTACTCTACCCTCTCTCAATGTCAGTCTTCCTGTATACCTCCCTGTGTACCTTTACACCTCTCTCTCACTCTTACTCTACCCTCTCTCAATGTCAGTCTTCCTGTATACCTCCCTGTGTACCTTTACACCTCTCTCTCACTCTTACTCTACCCTCTCTCAATGTCAGTCTTCCTGTATACCACCCTGTCTCCCTTTACACATCTCTCTCACTCTTACTCTACCCTCTCTCAATGTCAGTCTTCCTGTATACCTCCCTGTGTACCTTTACACCTCTCTCTCACTCTTACTCTACCCTCTCTCAATGTCAGTCTTCCTGTATACCTCCCTGTGTACCTTTACACCTCTCTCTCACTCTTACTCTACCCTCTCTCAATGTCAGTCTTCCTGTATACCACCCTGTCTCCCTTTACACATCTCTCTCACTCTTACTCTACCCTCTCTCAATGTCAGTCTTCCTGTATACCTCCCTGTGTACCTTTACACCTCTCTCTCACTCTTACTCTACCCTCTCTCAATGTCAGTCTTCCTGTATACCTCCCTGTGTACCTTTACACCTCTCTCTCACTCTTACTCTACCCTCTCTCAATGTCAGTCTTCCTGTATACCTCCCTGTGTACCTTTATACCTCTCTCAATCTGTCAGATCTTTATTTCTAGTCCAACAATTTCCCTCAAATCAGTTGTTTCCTCCAATTTGCTTTACCTGAGCATTTTAATAATAGCTGGATCTCATCTTCCCTCCAATTACATATTGAGTATATTTTCTTCAACATGTTCTTCCTTTCATTCCTCAATGTCCATATTTTCAAGCGAAACCTTCTCTCGTGTTTTTGTCACCAACCTTAAGATATAACTTTCTTCCTAGGTGCTAAAAGTTAATGTGAAGAAAGCAATATGTTGTCGCGTTTATTAAGGTCACGGTCTAACATTGGAAGAAACATGCTTACTTAATTGTTCAGGGAATCAAATCATTGTTCCACCTTCCCTTGGACACTGGCGGTCGTCACGTCAACCAATGATAACAACTTCCCTGTGCCTCAACAGGCGTGGCGTGGCGTTCTTCTCAGATAAACCAGCACGTTATCAGTCGAATAGCGGTGGCTCGTCATTCTATCAGTCACAAGCCAGAAATGTTGCTGTCCTCACGAGCACCAGTCGCCCTCGTCCTCGGCACAGGTAATCACTAGGGGGAGCATTGCCCGCCCCTCAAACATATGTACCTACTTATAGCATTTTAGTTTCGTCAATTACTTTAACCCTAGCATTACCCGAGGGGGGGGGGGGGAGGGCTCAATTATGCCCACCTTCTGCAATATTTTGAATTCTGTCTTTTAATTTTACGATTAAAGGCATTAAAGGCTATTGTCAATCACTGTTTGTACTACTGATATGCGCAATTGTTTCAAGGTTTTCACTGTCGGTCTTTTTGAGAAACAATGAAGTTTCAAGATGGACATGAAGTACAATGTGAGTCATATAAAAAGTAAAAAGGGAATTGTTAAACAGCGTTAAACATCTTTATGAACATCACAAGATATGATACCCAATTTTAAAATAAATTTGTTTTAAAAATTGGTCAGACATTTCGTTACCAGTGGTGGTCACAAAGTGCGTGGTAATCTGTGAAATGAAATAAGGCTTGGTTAATCCGCTAGCTGTATTACAAACTATTTAAGATACGACACTGTAGATGCACACCTTCTAGATTCATGGATCTACTTTATGCAGTAAGTTCGTCTACTAAAGGTGATATTTTTAGAATCGTATCATCTTTTCATTAAAGTTGTCAGCAATAGTGTTTGTTTTGTTTGTTCTTAGTTTTTTTTTCCCCCCTTTGTCTACTACATACAGTAGTAAAGGACGTATTGTATTTCACCCAAGAATTCGATACCGATATTTCAGCGGAAATACATGTTTTGAGACTCACTGAATAAAAGAAAAAGTGGAAAAAAATTGTGTGTGCGTGCACGCGCGCACTTCTCTCTGAATAGATAGTTCAAAAACGAAGGGTCGCATAAATATCAAACTTGATATTTAAGTTGGGTATCCTCCAAGGATGTGACAAGACATTCTAACCACGGCGCCAATCTCACACTTATATCCCAGTATTATTAGTGTTTAACATTGTTAGCTAACATACTTACACAAACCGCGGTATTAACTATTTGAAACTAACAGGAAGGAGGCAATTCAATTGATAACAGAACTAACTTTTTTAAAAGTCCCGGTACAACAGCCCATGAAGAGCCAAGCCTTACCGCCCAGCCGCTGCGTCCCCCTCCTCGGCCCACTACAGGCGTCATTAACTTTTTTAAAAACTTAATTTTTATTTTTCTGGAAAGTGACGGAAAATTACTTTTAAGTATATTTTATACACCGTTTCATGAGTTGGCTTCCAAAGTTCATGCCAAAGTGTTAACTGTTAACCATTTCTGAGACATTCCTTATTATTGGTTTAAGCTTTCCAATACTTGATGCTTTTTTGAAGCGTAACTAGCCATTTCATTGTTTTCAGTGATGTCCGACAAAGAGTGGAAGTTCAAAGCCAGCATTTAGCTACTGGAATTCTAAACATTTGTCTCACTTATGTCTACAATGAATGGTGGAACGGGAAAGTATAAAAGGGATAAAGCGACCAAGTTTTAAGTTCTGATATAGTATGTGAATAATACATGAACAGTAAAATATGCAAGTGTAGGTATGTGTTATTGTACTTAGCCAGAACTTAAAGAGCTCATAGATTCAATTTAGAAAACAATAGTTGGCAGTGAAATAGCAAAGGAGTAATACATCTGATTTTCTTTTATGCAGTAGACCCCAAGATGTGTATTTCCGGTGATATTTCGGTATCGATGTTTCGCGGAATACAGTATTTTCTTGTCACTTTCTCTACTGCGTATAGTAAGTAGGGGAAGTATTGCATTCTACCCAAAAATTCTATATCGAGATTTCACAGAAAATACAAAGTCCGGAAGAAATTTCTAGCCTTAATACAAATATTGTTTGAATACCAAATCTGGTATTTAAGTCAGTATCTTTGAAGGATGCGACGCGGAGATTTTCAAGTAAGTTCTCGCACCCCAGGCTACTCTTTAAATGGAAGATTTTTGAAAATTTCGATTTTATCGAAAGTAGCTCTAACAATTTTGATTAAAGCACCCTATGGGATTTTTTTTTCTTTGCGACAAATGAAATGAATTTTCATTTGAATTTTCTGGGAATGTCCTCATAGGTCTTCTTTATTGTGGATGATTTTTGCATAACTACAAAACCGTTAGAGATACACAATATCTTAGTATACAGGAAGTGTAGATCTCGTGTAAAAAAGTCTGATGCTTTTTTTATTTTTATTTTATTTTTTTAATTTATTTATTTATTTATTTATTTATTTATTTATTTATTTATTTATTTATTTATTTATTTATTTATTTATTTATTTATTTATTTATTTATTTATTTATTTATTTATTTATTTATTTATTTATTTATTTATTTATTTATTTATTTTTTTGTGAAGTGAGGCATTTCAGAGATATTTCTTGCTACTTGTCTGAGTTTAGCAATAAATACGTTTCTTAAATAGTTCATTTTGTTTATTTGTTGGCCATACAAAGAGGGTAGAATTTCAAAGCCATCACATAACGATAAACTATTTTAAATATTTCACTGTCCTTAAAGCCTATTACTGTTTTCTCATATTCCCCTTGCACTGTAACTATTTGTCTTGGTCAACATGAAGTACATAGAGGAATAAGCGTTTGTACAAGAGTAGAGTGCAATACTTCGTACATACGTGGCAGAGAAAGTAAAAGGTCTGGAAACAGGTTACTGAATACTGTCTGTTTCGGATTCTTCTCTTCAGCTGTTTCTTCGCTTCACAGTTCATCAGTATAACCTTGTTACGTAAATAATAATGCTAATGTATCCATGAAATAGAAATTTCCACGTGGAGGGACAGGTAGTGAAGTGTGAGGAATCTCTTCTGCGGAGTACTTTGACCTTTTCAGTATATACGTAACATTATATCAAGTCATTCCCAACTGAGTAACCAAATGTTTGAACAAAGAAAGAAATGCGTTAATAATTGTATAAATGCAAACTTAGGGGAAGTTAAAGTACTATCATATCAAAGTTAATCCTGCTCAATTTTTGACCGATTATGTGAAAAACAATGTAGGATATTTGACTGAAATGCATGCCTGCTAATTTCACCAGTGAACAATGCGTTTGTTTATTAATGAATATGAATATAGCATTGCTTCCTTAATTGCACCAACAATGATTACAATTATTTACCAAAAAAAAAAAAAAAAAAAAAAAAAAGTGGCCAACTATCTTATAAACACCGAAATACATCCATAACAATGACGATGGCGATAGACACTGGAAGGTTGTGGTTGCAAAAGATCTTGCAGACCGCCCCCCTATTTTTGTAAGGTCAGGGTAAGACCCTCTACTGGCCTAAAAAGTTTGTTAGTAGGAGACGTTGAATAAAGGTTTTCACAGGATATGGATATATTCTTTGGCAGAGGGCAAGTTTCCCGTAGTCACCAAGGTAAACACCGCATTGGATATTTAATATCAAGACCCAATGTTCCACAGATAATGAGTGTAGATCGACTGGATAGCAAAACATTACGCTATCTGCCCGTCACAGTGGCGGAGTTTCAGTTGTCCCGGGTTACCCGACTTCTCTGTGAACTCGTGACGAAGCAACATGGTATGCCATAGGAATGACACCTTGAAAGCGAACTGTCCGCCACACATTCCTCAATCCTTTCATTTATACCTGAAAAGGCCATTCACAAAAAAAAAGCTGTTCATAGAAAGAAAGAGAGACAGAGAGAGAGAGAGAGAGAGAGAGAGAGAGAGAGAGAGAAAGAGAGAAAGGAAGAAAGAAAGAGGAGAAGAAAACAAATTAGCACATATTTGCAAAGAAGCTGAGATATTTAACAGTAGTAATCACTTTGTAGGTCAAAGCATGTAGCAGTTGTAATTTTTAGTTTCTCTACTGCGTATGGTAATCAGGCCAAGTATTGCATTTCACCGGAAAATTCGATATCGAGATTTTACAAGAAATACAAGACTCCCTAAATATGGGGAAAAAAAAAAAAAATTTAGAAAAAAAATGCCTCCCCTCCCCTTACCCCCCCCCTCTCTCTCTCTCTCTCTCTCTGTGTTGTGTGTGCGCGCGCGCGTGAACAACATAGCTCCAAAACGAAAAGGTGTTTAAATACCAAACTTGGCATTTAAGTTCAATACCTTCCTAGGATGTAACACAAAGATTTCCAAGAAAATTCCTCTACCTCAAACTACCATTTATATGGAACATTCTTCGAAACTTTTGATTTTCTCAAATAAGAAAGAAAAAAAATAATACAAAAAAAAGGGCTGTAACGTTTTTTAATTAAAATACCATATCTTTAAGATATTTTTATGATGAATGAAATGTATACAATATTGAATTTTCTGGCAATGCCCTCAGAAATCTTCTTCATTCTGGATGACTTTTGCATAGCTAGTAAATCTAAGAGGTAAACAAAATATTACTGCACAAAGAAACGTAGAACGTTAAAAAGCAATGTATATTAAACAACATTTTTCTGTGGAGTGAACCGTTTTCTAGATATTCCTTAATATATGTTTGTATTTTCCAGCACTTAGTTTTCTCAAATACGAAGTCGTTTTTCATTCTTTTTATCCTGGCCATACAAAGAGAATGGAATGTCAAAGTCATTACATAGCGACCAGTTGTTATTAACTGTTTTAAAATAGTTTGTTGAAGAATAAGTAGAGAAAGTCATGTGAGTGTAATGCATCAACATTTGTTTTGATGGCTAAAAGAGTTTTTGAAATATTTGTTTTGATACCGTTTCAGTATCCTATATCTTATTCTGCCTTTTGGCCTCTAATTTTCGACACAAGGTCGAAGTTCTAGTAGCTTCCGGGACGTAGCTATTAAAATTTAAATGTTTGGAATTGATTTAGAACTGAGATTAAAATGTCCCATTATAATGAAGCCACCCAGGAGAAAGGCATTATTGCATAAAGAAGTTATGCTGCTCTTTCCACATTAGACAACAAACATAATCTCATATTTTATAGTCACATTACTGTATTTAAAGGCTACAAATTCCCTCATGAGTGTATCACTTATTACCTATAAAAGTAATTCTTTTATCACGTCTTCGTCGCCCTCCGTGGGGTAGGGGTAACATGCTAGCTTCTGCTTCCCCAGGTCGCGAGTTCAAACCCAGCGGAGGCTGATGGATATTTTCGGACGTGAAAATCCATAGTATGGCTTCCTTCGGAAGGGAAGCAAAGATGGTCTCCTATCGTACATTTACGGTACGTAAAAGACCTAAAGCCTGATAAAGAGGCCTCTGGTCTTTCATGCCCAATATATAGGTAATGGGACGCTGAGAACTATGGCAGTTAAAGAGTGTCCATAAGAGGGGGGGGGGGGAGCTGCTTGTACAACCCGCCACCGGGGAGCTTAAATCTATGGTTGTCAGAGATCCTGCCCTCCGCTGTCGTCTCTCCTCAGTCCAGCCACCCTTAGTCTCGTTTCACCTACCCCGCCCTCCCTGGGGGGGTCAAGTGCCAACAGGGGCGTCGCGAAGGGGCCCCCCCTTGAAAATAAATAAATTTAATATGTAATCAAATACTGACCATTAGACTATTGTTTTAATTTTGATGTAAAGAACAATTTTTATTTAGTACAAATTAATACGATTATCCACAACAAATACTACAATTTTTTGCAACAGAATAATGAATTATGAATAATGAATGAGGTCCCCCCCCCCTCTCCTAATCTTGTCATAGTCACACACGCTGTTTAACACCACAAAACTGAGCTTGCTTTCGATTTCCACGGAACAGTTAGACCGATAACAATGGAAACGGTATTCTGTTGTCACGTGGCGCGTGGTTTAGAGCTCCCTCCCTCTGTCAACGACACAAACGCAGATATAATGTTCTGTTTTGTTCTTTACTAAGATGCCCGATAATCCGCAAACCGAGTAATCGGCAGTTTACTGTATATGTTATACTTGTTTTCAATTAGGTTTCTTCCGCACAAACAAAATTAACATTCTTTCGGAAGTCAGTGATTCTTACAACTTTAGGAAATAGAAGATGGTATCAATACATTTTCATGAAGTCGAAATGTTTGGCCAATTGATCCTCTTTCGGCAAAGCAGTGAAGTGAAAGTTGCAAGGTCTGAAATGGCGGATGATGATATTTAAATCGGGAAAACGACACGATACTTGTTCCTGTGAACGTCATCGTTGTATACCGCCACTTCCGGGTCCTAGGTCTTCCTGTTGGGCAACTTGATATGCTTAGTGGTACCGTTAGCTCTGAACTTGGCATTCATCCATGTTATCAGTCCAGTTTTGCAGGGGAATGACATGGCTTTTGTGCCATAAGCGCAAATTTAGAAACATCGTGTTTGGCAGGACAAGCAGATGGCCAAGGTAAGTCTTTGCTTGTTTGTCTATTTGCTCTCATTTAGTCGCAAATTAACTAGGGTTGCATGTATACCTCAATTGAAAGTGGGTAACGTTTTGGAAATAGTATTGGACACCGTTGGGAGGAATAATATAACCTTTAGAAACATAGACTAATTAATTCAATTTTACATGAAGTAGCAGACATTTATGTTTTTGCTTTCTCTACTACGTTTAGTAAGTAAGGGCAGCATTGCATCCACCCAAAAATTTGATATTGATATTTCACTAGAAGTATAATGATGTTAGGAATTATTCTCGTCCTTTTCTCTGATTGGCGTCTGATTGAAGAAGAGCTGCTGTGAATTTATTGAACAGTTTATTGGAAACCTCCTGAACTGGGCGCCAGCTCAGCTGTTTCAAGTAGGTACTATGTGCAGGAAAACCCAAACAGCGATCAGAGAAACAGCGAAAAAGTTACATTATTACTCTTATGATCTTTTACCCACTACATTAAGCAATTTGTTTGCAACGGTCATGTAGCAGTACTTTAAAATCGATATACTAGCATTCCAGCAAAAAATGGTGCTCAAGAAAACACTTAAGGGTATGACAGACAGAATGACCTTGTGGAATCACTATGTTTACTGTGCATATCTTCGCTTACCCTTACTGCACAAGATTATAAGGCAGAAGTAGCATTTGCATACCAAATCACAGTGACACATACAAATGCACAGATTCCATTGTCACTGCAAGGAGAGTCTCTATTAGTTTCGAATTATGGAAGCCTCCAGGCGTACAAGGTGGCACTTTGCTATCGTACGAGACATAATTAGGTACATTATGGAGCTATCTGTATACGCGTTTCAGCACACTTGTTTGTTTTAAGAGTTCCTAGATACGCAGTTATATGAATATCTTCAGGCTGGTTATGCTTCTCTATTGTAATTTTACGGAAATTGTATTGTTGCACTAGAAACTACATGTCCATTAAATCCTTCTTAGTAGTAGCTTCAAGGAGTCATGCCGTGTTGCTCGGCAATATATCCGAAGTTGCTGAATTCTAATTCCTTGAAAGTGAAGTCTTCCGCAAAAAAAAAAAAAAAAAAAAAAAAAAAAAATTCCGAAGTGTTATTACATCCACATGACTTCTATAAACCAATCTTAAAAAATCTCATTTTTCTGTGTACTTCATATTAATCGAATTAAACGTGACTTTGAAGCTCCACCCTTCGCATATCACCAGAAAGAAAATAATGGTAAAGCATTTTTATATAACTGCATAAATTACCACACCAATGACAATGAACACATCGGAAACGGCTTACCTATATATTTTAAATAAATTATGTGGTTTAAAGAGGTGGTTTTTGTGCATTAATTTTTTGTCTGTTACGATTTATCAGTTGTATAACAGTATACAAAAACCGTGCTATTCTTAGAAAATCTAAGACATACATTCTATTAGTAAGGTAAATATTGTAGATCCATATTTTGTGTTTAACCCAAATCGTTAGACACAGTTTTTAAAAAATTAAAAAATAAATAAATAAATTTTCCTTGTAGAAATTTTGGAATGGATGCAGGCAATTTTTTGAAAATGTTGGTGTCACATCGCTGAACTTTTTTTTGCCCTGCACCTACCGCCCCCGGTGACGATCATCCTCGGAGGCTACATCATCTCCCCTTGCACATGGTATTTGTAGATTAAACATGCAAGGGAAAGAAGGACAGAGTGCTTGTTAGTGAGAGGTTGCATGCAGTTAGTGGTGGGGTTCCGCGTTAGCACCCCGGTTAGGAACTTAGTTGCCATGTCTGGTATTTATCCGACTTACTTTATGGATACACCTACATCCGAGACGGCTGGCTGAGGTCACTAAAGCACGGACACTATAAATTGAAGTTCATTATGTTTTCTCAGTCCTATTAACTGTCGGGAATTGCTCTTAACTTAAATCTGGAACGATTCTTTTCTAAATTCCCGTTTCCAACTATCATTTCATTCCATGTATCATCAGCGTATACCGCTTGTGGTACCATATGCAGTAAGAGCGGCCCTTAAAGACCGCTACTAAAGAGAGGACCTCGAATTTTTTCTAATAATGGTATTTTAATTCAGGGGACCTCAAAACAAGTATTTGTGTTGATATATGTTTATTAATATTTTTCGATGGAATGGAATAATTCCTTTAACTACTCTAGATAGCTGCTGGATAAATAGGATTTAAAAGAAAATGCATTTGATTTAGAAAAAGTAGGCGATGGAGAACAACTGAAAGTGACCAGGTAAAGAAGGAGGAAGAGGAGGAGAGAGAGTAGGACAATACTATACCAGAAATAACGATGAATGGAAAAATTCTTCCGGGTTGGAGAAGATATCAGATGATAATGTTGTATATACGGACGTATATGATAATGGTATATACGAGTAAGGAGAGGAACAGGAAAGGAAGGAAGAATTAGGACGCTGGGTCTGCCTTAATGTCACAGAACATGCATAAATAAAATAAAATAAAGAAGGGCAGTTTTACTCCTTGTACGTTAAGCCACAGGCTGTGTTCACAGCGCTGCACGTCCTAGTCAAGTGTTGCATCGCCGCACCACGCTGAGCGTGGCATACCACCGTGAACTAGGCGCTAGTTAACCGCACCCTGCACCGTGATAGATTTAACGACGCGATAATTACAAGCCGTTCGCTCGCGTATTTACCATCATTCATAAAGAAAGACGATGCGTGGGATTTGTCTCTTTGGCGGCCTGGCTCACTGTGCAGGTATCATGCCTCCATTAGCACTCCATAATTGTTCATTATGTTTGTGCAACACAACAGCGAAACACCGCACAGTAATATTCACTCTCTTCTCTTTTCCTTAAGCGAACAAACCAGTTTATTTGAACGTCAGGAACATAAATAAATACCCTAGTTCAATGTTTCACCCATTTTTATTCGTTTGTTTAGCGACTCTATTAAACTATCCTTTATAAGGAAAACATTTCTTAATTTCGATTCTCTCAAAAAATGGTTCAAATGATATTGATTAAAATACCATATGTTTATACCCTTTACATGAAACATTTATCGAAATTCTTTATTTTCTCTAAACTGGTTCTAACGATTTTGATTAAAACATTTTCACAACAAATAAAACGTAGGTATATCTTGAATTTTCTGGAAATAATCTATGAAGTCTTTCTCATTTTGGATTAGTTTTTCTATAATGCTATTGCTAACATAATAGATATAATCTTACAACACAAAAACTGTACACCGCGTTAAAGCACACAATTTATATCAAGTAGTTCTTTTTTGTGGCATTAACCATTATCAAGATGTTCTTTATTGTTGGTTTGAATTAGCGATTCGCTTTTCAACCACATGACTATCGCTTTAGACTATGGACACCGAAACGTGTAAATGAAAGTTGAAGATTTATCTGAATTAACAAGATGTGTACAGAGGAATAAATGTTTGTAAGTCATGTGAATGTGAAACATCAGTTTTTTAATGAAGTCCTTTGTGTGTCGACTAGATCACATACCGGGGAAATAACAGTATCTGACCTGAGTAGATACACATTTACATTCGCTTTCAGGTTGAGTGAGTTGCCGGGGCATTTGAATGAACACCTTTTTCATTCAATAAAGGTAACAATAGCAACATGAGCAGGGCAGAAAATACCTATAAGAACTAAAGCTATTACAGTTTACGTGTTTCTACATTTTCCCAAACTTCTCTATTTTGTATTCAAAATACGTTTTTGAAAACCGTTTCGATTTTTCAACATTTTCATGTTATCAGATCGTTGTATACGCATTTATAGTCAGCAATTGGTACTTAGCATATTGGAAATATTGTATTCTACCCAATGTGTCAATATCCCAATTTCAGTGAAAATACTTGCTTAAAAGCAGCTAAACCTAAAGAAAACATTTTGGTATTTAAGTTCAACAACTTCGAAGTTGCATCTGGGCGGGTTTTCTCCGGATTCTCCGGTTTCCCTTGCCACTCATTCCACCAACTTCTCCATCATCACCTTTTCAATCATCGATTGGATAGTAATAATAATAATAATAATAATAATAATAATAATAATAATAATAATAATAATAATAATAATAATAATAATAATAATAATAATAATAATAATAATAATAATAATAATAATAATAATAATAATAATAATAATATATAATCTCGTTGATACACACAATTTATGTCAACCTTTTGTAGTGTTAATCATTGATATATCGTTATCGATTTTCAATTTTCAAAAGGTGAGTAGCTATTCGTTTGTTTCTCGAGATCACGCAAAAGATAAAAATGCAAAGCCAGCATTTAGAAACTCTCTTTTTTAACATTTCAACCCCCAGTGTCCCTCTTGTACGTAAAACAAAACGTGCACTTAATCAATTTTTGCAAATGTTTATGTTTTAACGTAAAATAGGTAGAAAAGGGATATCTTGTAGGAATATTTGGTAAAAGTATTGTAGACGTCATGTGCTTTAATACGTAACATTTGTTTATACAATGCCTAACAATATCTCCGATATATGATTTGAACTGATGGAAAGATATATTTTGGTGTAAATTCAGGCGTTACTGAGGAAGTTGAGTAAACCCGTTCCCATTTCCTTCATGACCTCAAACGGGAGATAACGATAAATGAAGTTTGAATGAATTTTGCTTTTGAACAAAACGCGGTCCTGATTCACTCAAACTTTATCGCAATCTCTTTACCACCACTTCATAACGTCATAAATATAGTTCCTCGTGTTTTAATGTTCTGAACAGTACTATCATGCACTGCAACTAAATGAAATTAACATTAAATTATTTTGTTGTTTAACGATGCTGTCAATTGCTAGGATCACATCAGCGTCACCGGTGTGCCGGAGTTTTGTCCCGCAGGAGTTCTTTTACATGCCAGTAAACCTACTGACATGGAGCTATCGTTTTTAAGCATACTTAAAACCATTGGTCTGGGCCGGATTTGAACCCGCGACCTTGGGATCAGTAGGCCAGCGTCTAACCAACTGAGCCACCCAGACCGACGCAACTAAATGAAGAACAACATTGTACACAAATTAACAAACAATATGTCTATACTTCATCATCTGTGTTAAGCATGACAGTGATTAAATACCTTCCAATTCGTACAGATTCAGTAATTATTTGTTCAATAATTGCTGTTTACATACTCTTTGCTGCAACTAAGAAAGTCATAACCTATAATGTTGGTTATTGCCTCGCTATAGTATTATTGTCTACCTTGTTTCCCACTCTAGATGGCAGTAAATACTATCGAAGTCAAGTTGCAAGGATGAAACAAACGAAGACCACTTGATTTTGATTTGTTTTCAAACAACACATTGAGTATTTTAACAATCTTTATGCGTGAGCAAATTAGTATTTTATTCGTAAAATAGTCGTAGCAATAATTTCTAAATCCTCTACTAAGAGCATATATCTTGTACAGATTGAATCATGGGAACAAAGACTCCATTTATCTGTCGTGGTGACATAAACTCTAGCCACAAAATTATGGTGTCCATGCTGCACAATAACGCATTATCAAACAGCGGACGCGTGTATTTCTGACTAAGGTAGGAATGAAGTTTTTGTACATTTTGCCTTCGAGCCTAGGAAAAGCTCTGTTAACTGAAGCATTTGTTGTGAAGGTCGGACGATGAATGAGCGTGTCATCAGTCTGAGATAAACCTCCACCATGTTATATTTAATAGCCACTCTCCAGTTATCCTTGGGTGTTACTGCACTCAAATATGATTCACCTCTCTTCGTCAGTTTCCGCATTCTACCATTAGCACGTAACACTCGTTTGATTTAATTTTGCTTAAAGCCTGTTTGTAAATTTGTACTCTAGTTTGTAAATACAGAATAGCTTACCTGTGATTAATCATGTGCGTTAATACGTTTCCAGTAAAAAATAAACAACTTAATAAAACCTGTTGTAAATCACAGGATATTTGTGTTTGTTTCTTTTACTGCATCTACCATTTAGGTATCTTAAGGTAGTGGAGGCAGCATTCCATGCCTCTTAAAATTCGATATATATAATTTACTGGAAGTACATATCTAAAGGTTTGCTAAAAAGTTAAATAGGTATATTTAAAAAAATAGAAAATGCTATTTATTACATTCATGACTTTGTCAACTCTCTCTTCTACAAACTATTCTTACAAAAGTTTGTGTACTTTATGTTAATCAAGGTAAACATTAGGAGAAACGAGAGAGGGAGACGTTGAACTTGTTTACAATATAGGAGGAAATACAGCAGAGCTACCTATAATAAAACTTACTCGAATGTTTTATTGGCAAAGTCTGCACGTATCTGCAAAATTTGAATAAAATGTAGATGTAATTACCGTGCCCAACTATTCTAAAATGACATCAGTCCTGACAACGGCGCAAGTTTGCCTATGAAAGGTATTCCGGAAACGAGCCCCCTCCCAGGAAAGGGCACAAATCGGTCCTCCAGTCATTAGGAAGAAATCTTAACTCGTATCAAACTCCACTGTCCCGCCGAAACGCACCAATAGTTGTGATCTCGTCGCCCGGTCCTAAATCCTGAAACAGATGAAAGAAAATGGACAGGGAATTCACAGCAGAAAAGCAACCACCACAGTATTCGCCCACCGACCAAGGAAAACCACGAAAAAGTCTAAGATCAGAATGGTCGGCCCGACGGGTGACGAACCCGGGACCTCCTGAGCCTTTCACGTTACCTCGCTCGGTTGGAACCCGAAAAAGGCTCCCATTAATAAAATTGTAAAACCTTACATTTTAATACATGTATACTTCTAGGAAAATTTAGAAAATGTACAAACGATTAATCGCTTCTTTGTAAGAGGTTATAAACGGAAACTTTCAGCAAGCCACGTGCCATGCCGCTTCTTGTTAGTGGTCAGTATCTCAACTTCACCGTCATACCAATCTCACCTTTCACATTAACCTAGCAAAGATGACTTCCTTTGCACATCATACAGTGGAAAATATTGTCCATTTAAATAAGAACGTAGAAGAATGTCGCGCTTAGTCAAGCTAAATGGAAGAGCGTAAATTCCCAAGTAGGTATGTAGTGTGAGTGCAGCGCTGCATAGAAGGCGGTGGTTTACAGTTCCCATGACAAGGTCGAGCGTACATCATCTCCCACTTGGAGTGCTGTGGGTGTTGTTTACGAAACGTCCATGTAGGTGGAGAAGAGGTACATAATTATTAGTCATGTTATGTCTAGCTTTCTCCAGAAGAGTGCTGTAAACGAACCTTCAAAACGTTTACAGTAATGCGAAAGGTAATAGTGTCATGTAGGAGCAGAAAAAGTGATCCACATAGGAACGAGAAGGTTTATGTTGGTACTGAAACGTGCAATAATTTCGCCCTCTCCAAATTAGCTTTTCTACCTCCTCTTGCAACATTCTACGGTCACTAGATTGTCATTACTACCTACTTGATACCAAAAGAACATCGTCAATACAATGTCTTCATAATTAAATGCTCTTAAGTTATTAATTATGGCAATATTGGAAGCAACTGCTGTAAGACGAGCTTGTCGCCTCGATGACGCTATCCTTCAGCGCTGGCCGATTGGTTGATTAGAACGATGAAGAGGGCAGCGCTCTCATCCACGTTAATTCCAGAAATGTTATCGAGAGAAAATGAGATATTTCTAGATATTTTTTACTCTGCCTCCTGTGAACTCTCCCGAAGCTTCTGCAGCTGTATGTCGGCGACCATGAGAGTTAGTGGATTGGGCAGCGAGTGCTGTTCAGCGTGCGAGAGAAGCGAAATCTTGTGTTTACAGTTAGCGAGCGACCGGAAGAAGGAACGGGGGTCCTGTGTTCGACACTCCAGCTAATGAAGCGGAAGGAAAAAGAGGCTGCTACGTGCATGATACATTACACTGCTACTTACAAATAAAATGGAGCAAAAACTAAACAGTCACAATATTCATAAGGCTGTCGATAACGGTTCTTTTATTTAACGACGTAACTATTTGACTAAATTCCTGACCCATGGGCTTTTTCTGGGTTTCCAAAAGTCGCTAGACCAATGCTGGGAAGAATAATTATAAGTACATCCCCGAATTTCCTGTCCCTCTATATTAACTCACCTCTCCTTTCACTTTAACTTTCATCCTGACTGAGTGTTTCAGGGTTGTAAGTGTCGGCGGGAGTTTCGGCGTATAAGGCAGGGAATTTACTCTTAGAACATCAATCCTTATATTCCGAATCGGGGGAGTCTCCGAGGGGGACGCTCTAAAGGATATGTAAGCCCGTCGGAGATTTCAGATCTATAGTTGCTAGGAGTTCTTCCCTCTGCTGTCGTCTCTCCTCAGTACAGCCACCCTTAGTATCCTCTCACCTCATCCCTCTTGGGGGCGTCCCTTCAGGGGCGTAGGCATAAAAGATTTTATTGGTCTAAGTCCTGGGTTTCCTCTGCGAAGTTAGTGTCGTATTATGTGGAATTGTCTACTGTACTGTGAATGATTTCATACTAGAGACCATCAACAATTTTTATCTATGGACTAAATGTGAAGGATATCGATTCTGTCATGATACTATCGACTGAAAAGCGCACCTTGAATCGAGTGTTAATGTTTTAAAAAGGACGGTGCTCTGAGGACTGGTTAAACCGCTCGCCTCTCACCAAGGCGACCCGGGTTCGTTCCCAGCGGGCACAAGTGGGCGAAGCGGCGCTTGGGCAGCTTTCCTATACATACTCCGGTTTCGCCCGTCCCTTCCTCCATTATCATTTATCTTGTCATTAAGTGTTAGGTCTGCCGAAGTAGTGTACACCAACTATAGTGCTCCTCTCTGTTTTCTTCGGAGGGAACCCTGACTGACAAGTGAGTCATCATTGTCGCATTCAAATTACTTTCTCTACTCACTCTTCTACAAAATATTCTTACGAAAGCTTGTTATTTTATCTAATTTTTACGTTTTGCGCCTTTTAAGTGGTTAGATCATATCGGACGATGAATAGAATGGGTGAAATAATCATATGAGCCAGGCGTCCATAGAGCTTAGAGTTGCACGACATTTATTTTTCAGGATAAGGGAAAACGCCGGAGAAAACTTTATTCAGGTAACTCACCCTTACCGATATTCGAACTCGGGACTTCTCGAATGTGCCTTTGATCGTCAAGGACCACTTAGCCATCGCAATGATGTATATCTATTACATTGACACACACAGACACAGACGCCCGAGACGTGACTCGAACCCACGACCCTCACGCAGCGAACCGCCAAAGACTGTGAGCTGCCATGTGGTACTGTCCCTTCTTATCCCCCCAGAGAGTAGAACATCAGAGGCCTACAGTAAGGATGTAAAGTGAACTGCGCATGATGACACAGTGATTTAAGACCGAGAACAGGAGCGGAAAACAAAGCACTGTGTAGCATTTTACTTCTGAACACAAAGGGAACGGAAACAAAAAAAGTTAGAAATAGGAATTAGAAGCACAGGGAGATTGTGGTCAGGTCTACCAAACAGGCGATATTAGACGAAATCAAATTATAGGTAATTGTGGAAGCAAAATTGAGAAGGAAACGTTTCAGGCCTAAATTTAGGTACCTGCTGGGCGTGTACGCTGCACAGCATCTTGCATTGTCCCTGGCCCTGCAACCCTGAAAGATTAATAGAAAAGTATGAAAGACATTGAGGAACATAAAACGTAGTGCAGTACCCAGTTTATAATCAACCTCGGCAGTCACCTACCGACCTGGTAAAATCACGAAAAACACATAAGGCCAGCGTGACCGGTCCAACGGAAGTGATCCCGGGACCCCTCGAATGGTGGTCTCAAATGCTACCAGTGCCTTAGCCACTGGAGGACGAAAAAGTTAGAAGTTGACCGATTTGTTCTGGAAGCTCACGTTCTGGTTTCGTCCCCAGAAATATACAGAAATATTCAGTATTAAACCCAGAAGGAGTTAATGCACAACAGTCAGTTGTTTTTAGCGTAGTATCGCGGCGGAGAGGAAGCGAGTAGAGTTCTTCGCTGTCTCGCTCACAGTAATGACCTACTTCCACTCAGGTAGGGTTACCGACCTCACGTGACAGACAAGTCTTTCGGTTGCACGTTGTTGTTGTAGTAGTAGTAGCGTAGTGAAAGTGTGTGAGCCAAGTTGTCCGACCTAGGATGGGTTGGATTTGTTACGTGCACACTTTCTCTCCTCTTCATTAGTGTTGGTGCAGCATCATTCCAGCCTCCTGTTGTGTAAGTACGGTATCACTCACACTTCATGACACAAATCCGAGTCTTAGGTATTGAAATTTCCTCTTTAATCTCTACCTACATGTACGTTATAATCATTGTACACATATTATGTTACTTCACATGACTTTCTCTACCCACTATCCTTTATTTTCATACTTCTACAAACTTTTCTTACGAAAGCTTGTTACTTACTCTATTACGTACTGCATTCCACCCAAAAACTCTATACCGAGATTTCTCCGGAAGTGCATCCTTTGGGACATTTTTACGAAAAGACACGCGTGCGCGTGTCTGTATTATATTTCATTTTCCAAGGATGCAACTCAAAGACTTTCAAGAAAATCGCCCATCCCAAACTCAGCTTTTCGAATTTACCGAATTTTTCAAAAATGGCTCTTAATGATTATGCTGAAAATACCACGTTTAAGATATTTTTATGACAAATGAAATATCTATCTTGAATTTTCTGGGAATATCCTTAGAAGTGTTCTGCATTCTTAGTGGTTTTGCATATCTGGTAAACCGTAAGGGACAGATAAAATGTTGCTGCACAAAAATATAGATCTCGTTAAAACACACGATTAATGATGAATGCATTTTTTTGTGGAGTGGACTATTTCGGGGATATTCCTTGTTCTTTGTTTGAATTTTGTAATACTTATGCTTTTCTCGTATAAGAATAAGTTCTTCATTTTTTATGTCCTGGATATGGAAAGAGAACGGAGTTTCAAAGTCATCCCATTGCGACCAACCTTAAAACATTTTACTATCGCTCAAAGCCTGTTGCATTCCCATATTCTCATTGCACTTACAAGAAAATAGCAATTGGATAACTTGTGTAGATGTTTATCTGGACTAACTTGAAGCACATAGAGGAATAATCTTAATCGAGACAAACATTTGCATTTCGTTGTAGGTACAAGGGTGATAGAAGAGATCGGTTTGATTCAGATGTTTAAAATCGGATCGCTGTATACTGACCGTAACATTCCATACTCTTTCATCGTGAGAAACAACTGAATAGTGACAGTACTTTAAAAATAACAAAAATATTTAAAAATTCAAAACAATAACAACGGATATCTTGGAAATGGTTGAGGGTACAAAAGGTTTATTTAAAATGAATTGTGTCATTTAACGATATATGCAGTTTTCCTGCAGTAAGTAAACCCCTTATCATTCACCTGTTACACAGAATTAATTCGGCATGAAGACTCAAGAAATACATCTTATGTATTGTGCAAATATCATAAATACGTGGTATTTAATCATAACCGTTAAGAGCCATTTTTGAGAAAATTTAAAAATAAAAGAGTTTTCCCATGTAAAGGATAGTTTGAAGTGGGGGACCCTGTTCAGTTGTTTCTCGCGATATCATGGAAACAGTATGCGGTACCTAAAGCTCTTAGTTCACGGACTGGACACTAGATGGCAGTTGATCCTGAAGAGCTGCCAACATTGTGAAGAGACAACTGCCGTGAAGACGTTTAGGTTAGTGTGGGTGTGCATATTAACTGAATTCAAATAACTGTTGCCTAGAAATGAATTCTTTACCAGTTTTTACAAATATGACTATTTTTGGGAGTACGCTAGTGCGGTTGGCAGCTACTTCCACGCATGCGCACAAGTAATGAAAATCAGTACTTTGTTTACCTTTCGCGATGATTCTTATATGTTCACATCTTCTCCTAAGGTTACTACTAATATAACTTTTCGTTCCCAAAGTTAATTTTTTAACGCTTTTGCTACAAGCTAAGTACGTGAAATACTGGTTTACTGATATAGGAATAAGAGTTTGTTAGTACAAGAGTAGAGAAAGTCATGTGAGTGCAACACATCAGATTTTTTTCCCCTGGCGTTGACTGTTTACGAAATATTTCACATGGCGTGTTTGACTTTTCTCAATCACGTCATCTGGCGGATATTCTGGAAAGTTTGCGAGTCTATTTTTTTCTTTCCATCAAAGGGTACATCTATATATTACTAGTATAATGAATGACGGGTATGTATGTGAGTTTGTAGTGGGTAGAGAAAGCCGTGTGAATGGAAGGAAGCTTCCAAAGCATACTTGTGGTGCCACAGAGGCCATCATCACAATTTTTATTGACTGTAGTGTGTGTGAGTGAGTTTTGGAGGCCAAGGACTGAACCATGATATTTATTTTGCTAAACGCGACCTTTGGCTGCAGTTGGGAAATTACTTCTCTTGTATCTAGGACGCCTAACATTGGCACAAAGGAGGCACTCTTCACTCTCACAGCAAATCCTGTAGAAACCATTTTGATCTACACTTTTCCACTTTATTCTGATGAGGTCCTGGGTTTGATTCGTGTCTTGAAGGTGACAATTTTTCTTTAGATGCGATTACTCCCTTTGCTCCCTAGAGTCTGGAAGAATGAATGACAGTGTGTATGAATTTGATGAATAATACCAAGCCAAAGATTTAAACACACTGTAAGTGAACACTATTGCTGTTGAGCAATTGTTCCGAAGGCAAAAAGCCACCAGTATGACCTTAGGTGTTAAAGGACACATAAATAGAGCATAAAAAAAAATACTTTTCTGACGACTTCAGTTTTACAGTATCAGAGATATTTCAGTTTTAGATTAAGTATTGTATTCAACTCAAAATGTCAATATCGAGATTTCACCGAAAATACATGTTCTGAGGTCCACTGAATGTGGAAAAAGAAGGGACTTTTACCAAAATGTCCATGTGTGTGACTGACTGTATATGAATAGTTTAACTCAAAAAAGAAATGCCATAAATACCAAACTTGTCAGTATCAAGGATGTGGCACGAAGAGTTTCAAAAAATATTCCCCCATTCCAAGTTAAGATGTTTATATGACTAATGTTTAGAAAAAGGTGTGTGTGTGTGCGCGTGCGTGCGCGCGTGCGCGAATTGTTCATCGAGAGAACAAAAATATATTGTATCGCAGCTGTAAATCCAGTATTTAGAAATTGCACGAAAATATACGACTTTATTTCTCCAGTACCAAAAAGACAGGATTTTTAAAAATTTGTCTCTAGGTTAGAGGAATTAGAAATCTTATGTTACATTTACGTAACTTTTTGTACCCACTCTTCTACGAACTAAGCTTGCTTCTATTTCTTGTTAATCAGTATCTTTATACTCTTACTCATTTAGTTGTAAATATAAGTAAAATTCAGTAGACTAAAACAATAGTCGGACTTTTAACAACTGGATCGTTATGTAATTGACTTAGAAATTCCATTCTTCTTGCATAACCACGGGAAAAAAAAAAAAAAAAAACGAATTACCGCTTAAAAATGTGTAACTATCTTAAGTTTTTCAAACCAGTAACAAGGAATATCTCGGAAATTGTTAACGCCACAAGCATCTTTGACTTAAATTGTGTGCTTAATGAGATATACATATATTTGTGTAGTAAGATTTTTGTCTATGTTTCTGGTTAATCAGTTATGCAAAAGTCAATTAGAATAAAGAGGACTTCAAAGACTATTCGCAGAAAATTCAAGATATGCTTTTCATTTGTCATGCAAATATCTTAAACATACTACGGTATTTGAAAATATTCTTAAGTTTATCTTTTAGAAAATAGAAATAACGAAACTGTTCCATGTAAAGGGTAGCGAGGTTTTATTAGCCACATTTCTAAAGATGCAGGTTTTGGATTCAGTCCCAAAACATGATGTGTTCCCGGTGTCGAATTTTGGGGTGGAATACAATACTTCTGTTTAGTACAGTACCTAACATAGTTAAGAAAGTGAAAAAGCAGTAAGATATCAATGTCACAAACAAAGGATGTGTTGAAGGTTTGACCAAAAATTGCTGGTTAGGAACCAGAGCACCTTGATGTTGAGTCGCAGACAGGGCCAAGTCCAATGTGATCACATGCTGGGGTTTGTTATTTGACCTTAATATTGACCCTCTCTGCTGAAGCCTAATTTGAGCTCAACACCTTCCCCCTCCCAGCAGCAGTTAGAGAAAAGTAGGTCAGCACGATCAAAAGTTAACGTTCAAAGACCCAGATGTTACATAAGGGCTGGAAAGTTGAAGCATGCGCCTTATCAGGCCACTGCAAACAGTGCAAACTCTTTACCTACTGCTTCTGATACACCTGTCTTTTCCATATCTCACACGAGCTTCTCTACTCTTTCACAACGGGCACCACATTAACACCACACTATGGAACAATAACATACATGTTTTCTTACGTAGGTACTCTTATTTCTCTATCTTCTTCATGCTAGGCGAGATAAACATTTGCAGTATTTACCTTATTGTATATTTCCTTATGGATGCAAGGAGAATATGGGGATACAGTAGCTTTGAATTTCGTCCGATATGACACAATGTTGGAGGACGTTAATTAAAAAAAAAAAAAAACAAAAAACAAAAAAAAAAAAAAAAAAAAAAACAGTAGCTTTGAACGGTAGTCAAATCTTTTAAAGCTTTGAGATTCCGTTCTCTTTGCACGGCTAAGAGATAAAAAGTAAATAAAGACCTTCCGTTTAAGAAGCGTGAAAGTATTATAAAACTCACACAAATAACAAGCATTATCTCCGAAATGGTTAATTCCACATTTGCACGAGATCTACATTTTTGTATAGTAAGATTTGCTCTATCTCTTACGGTTTACCAGTTAGGCAGAAGTCATCAAAAGAAATCAGGACTACATAGGCTGTAGCCAGAAAATTAAAAAAAAAATATGTATATTTCATTTCTCATAAAAATAGCTTAACCATATGGCATTTTAATAAAAATATAAAGCCACATTTGAGAAAATAAAAATTTTTGAAAAAAAAAATCCATGTAAAAGATACTTTAGGGTGAAGGAATTTTCTTCAAAACCTTTGTGTCGCATCCTTGAAATATATTCAACTTATACCAAGTTTGATTTTAACCAACTCTTTTTTTCAATATAAATAAAAAGAAATTGTGCGGCTGTATTAGATTAATTTATTCACGAATTTCGAACGACTGGCTATGGTTATATATCGTATATATAGCTATTGCTTACATTATTTGTATGGTATTCATGGAGTGGGTTTAATAAACGCAAACTTTTTTAGATAAATTCTGTTGCCACTCATGAACTTATTGGTAATTTCAAAATCACTCGTTGCGTTACTTGTAACAATAGAGCGATGTTACTGAAGGTACGGGCCTCAAGGCTGAGAAGGCAGTCGACCCTCATTGTTGTGACTAGTGGCGTAACTTGGAAGATGTGGCAAGAAAAGGTAACTAATTAGTGTATCATTTCTAAGCAGACCTTGATAATGCGCAATCCCACGAGAAACTAGACCTCAAGTATGCAGGCGCACGCATGCAATGCGTTGGTTTAATGCAGAAACATTGTTTACATTCATATGAGATGAGAAAGACCAGTTATTGAATTTAGTGTTTCTGTAGCTTTCCTCACGCAGTCATTATATACCCGATCAAGGTATTTCATGTCATTTCTTTTCGGAGCTCTCAGTCACATGGCTTTATTTACACACTATCGTTAGAGAAAATCTCACATGTTTAAAACCGGGTGCTATATACAAATTTTATATTCTTTCCATGATGTCGCATGAAACAACCGAATAGCGGCAGCACTTTTAAAATTGACAACATATTGAAAAAGTCTGGTGTAACGGTCACATACCTTTCTCTACTCTTGTACAAACTATTCTTACTCCTTTATCTTCATGTTAATCGAATGATAGTTGTGTATCTAGATAGGTATGCTGTAAATGCAATCATAGGCTTGCCAGGCCTTGCGGTGTTCACACTGTGAAATCATGTTGTAAATCCACTGATATAAATATCATTTGCACAACTGAAAAAAGCAATAGGTATCAGCCGCTACTAAATTTTGCGGCTACCATAGTTTCTCTCTCTCTCTCTCTCTCTCTCTCTCTCTCTCTCTCTCTCTCTCTCTCTCTCTCTCTCTCTCTCTTAGCCTGAAGGAAATTCTGTGGTCCGAATTAGGATAGTGTTGGTATTGTGTCTACCCTTTAATTATGTATGTCGTTATTTATAACGATCGTTCTGGATCTGTATCTATCTAAATAAAGATGTGTGTGTGTGAGAGAGAGAGAGAGAAGGGGGGGGGGAGAGAGAGAAATGGGTACATTGCCATGACCACTGTGTTTGTTATACTGTTGTACGTATCTAATTTTTGAATGTTTGATGAGTGATGTTTTGTTTATTTGCAGGAATTATGACCCTTACGAGAACCCCGTGTGACTTGGACACGATGAGTCTCTTCCAGGACCTCAAACTGAAGCGTCGAAAAGTTGACTCCAGGTGCAGTAGTGATGGTGAGCCATTATATACATATGTACATATATCCACTTGCTGACGTGCGTGGCAGGAAACCACTCTCACATTTATTTTATATTATAAACACACCTGAAAAATATGTATTATACTATAACTACCTACCTACCTGTCTGTTTATGAACCTCGTATTTCTCATGCAAGTGTTCTCATGAAGGATGACAAATATTGAGTTTCAATAATTGACTCTGTTATTTTTAGTATTTAATTAAACAATATCGTTTTGTTAAAGCATTTTATTTCTCGCGTATTTATTTAAAACAAGGTATGTATAAAAAGTTTAAAGATACATTATATAGAGGACCTCACAATTTTAGGCAAAACAGTACACATACGAGTTGAATCTATGTATAACAATCTTCAACACTATAAATTTGGTTAAATCGGTGCAAAATAAAGGGTAATTTATTCGGCAGAACAGACGCAAAATTTATTATTATTACTATTATTATTATTATTATTATTATTATTATTATTATTATTATTATTATTATTATTATTATTATCATCATCATCATCATCATTATTATTATTTTTACTTTTATTTTTATTTTCTGTATTTTCTGTAATTTTTTTTTTTTTTTTTTTTTTTTTGTTTGTTTGTTTGTTAAAAATACATCGTAATGTAGCGGGGATTGAAGATTCACTTTTTATATGAATAATATCCCGAATATATGGGAATATTTTATTGGTAGGAAAAGTGGCGTAAATGCTTCAAGTTTTTTCCCCTCTCTACCTGCGTATGTACGAATGCGCTATGACTGGGTTGATGCTGGGTTTCTAAGGGCTGTCTTATCGTCAATATCGCTCAGCAGCACATTTCCACGTGGGAGGAATACAACAGTCACAGATGTGGTTTCTGAGAGTAAATGCAGAGGCTTTCTAAGGAAGGCATGAGTCATTATTAGCAGGAAAATTGCCACTGTTGGTTTTCTCGGAGTCTGTTGTACGCGACTGCTGCATTCTGTTCCACAACCTTCATTACAAGTATCGTACAAAGGCCCGGATTTGGATCACTGTAACAAAATATTGACAATAAACTCCCAGAAATTGTTTATAAAGTGTTGTAAATAAGTATTCAGTGATAAAGAATAGGTGAAATGTGCAAGGAGATCAACAAATGAAGGTAATCTTTAGGCCATTTTGAATTCATTTGATGGCCATAGTCATCATTTTAAGGTCACTTTTTTCTTTAAGAAACTATTGTTGCAAAAATAAACAATTTCGGAAATTTTTCTATTTAAGGGGTGTTTGGGGGGATTTTCTTGAAAATCTTCGTCTCGCATTCTTATGAAATGCTGAATTTAAATAACATGTTGGCATTAACCATCTTTTCGTTTTTGAGTTATGGTCAGGGTTGCCAGGTCTACTGATTAATATAATCACCTGTATACATAAACAGTTTTACCACATCTGTTGTTTCTGCATTGCCAACTATCCTTGACTGCTTGACATTAAACCTGAACTTTCGGATTCCACTGAAATAGGTAAAGTTGAATACAGGGATCCAAAAGTATTTCTTCGTGTGGAAAACATGTATTTTGGTGCCAAACTTCAAATTTGTATGATCTGTTTGAAAGTATTTAATCATTAGTGATTTTTGAGAACAGCAAAATGACTGTAGTTTGATTCTCTTCAAAATCTTTGAGTACCATCATTGCAAAATGTTGAAGTTAATATCATCTTTGGTACATGTTTATGACTCTTATTATGGGTTTGTGTATTCATGCATAGGAACTTGTTAACGTGGGGTTCAAGAAGCGCCGAAGTATGCATTTCCGGTGGTGTCGTTGACGAGTTTTTAGGTGGTACATATAATAGCAGCGTGAGTTACAATGGATAAATAAAGAAGGTACCTGTACGTCATTGTTCCCAAATACCTAGGTGCAGCTGGAGGTGAAGCCAGTGTTACTGCGGCGACTCACTCCAGTGCAGTAGATGAGGTAACTAACGGTACCTACCCAAGGCCAGAGCATGCCTCTGACATTGGATCTAAAGGTCTGATTGCACCCAAGCCTTAATTATTGTGGCCGACTCTATAGCAGGTTCCCTTCAGTGCGGGCAGAGCCGGATGAAGGTAGGTAGCAGGCAGGCTGGCTTCACCTTGAACGTTTCGTTCAAGCATTTAAATATGCGTATATAGTAGGTTCTTCTTCCGCCCCTACACTCTTTGTACTCAACATTCTCATACGAGTTGCTTCTCGTAAAATGCGTCAACTCCACCACTCAGTCTGTCATTACCTACTAATACATTTTATCTACTACTGTAATAAAATCAGTGATGCTTTAATTCGTAGTTTAAGGAACAAAAGCTGCATTTTATATTCTAACACATCACAAAACACGCTATCAAAACATGAAATAAGGTTCAACAAAACGTAACATACACTTCAATGATGATCATCTATATCTTATTTTTCTTTATAATAATATGGGTTTAAAGAAAAACTTTCTCCCCTAATTGGTAGTTATTGTAATATTACAACTATTACAATTTGTAATACTTATTTACGTATGCTTCATTGTCCTTGCATTTCGTTTGACTACATAAATAAGCTAGCGGTTAGACCGCTTGTCTCTCATTAAAGCGACCCGGGTTCAATCCCAGGCGTCCGTCTGTGAGATTGGTGGACACAGGGTCGCGTTTTCTGCTGGTCTCCCAGTTTCCCCCGCGATCATTCCACCAATTGTTCCATCATGATCTTCCTTATCATCTTTCGCCATCGTTTGATATCATTCACTTGCTCGCTCTCACACCAGGCTTCGGGCTGATCGCCCATCCTGGTTCCTCTGTGGTAGAGGTGGCAGATCCAGCGGCCGAGCGGTAGGCCAAGGCTACATTCAAAGGACAGGACATAAATAAATTTTCCTTGACTTTCGTTGGAACACCAAATGTACTTACGATAATTCTTTTGTGTTATCAACCATTTCCGAGATATTCGTAGTTATTGGTTTAAACTTTTCAGTAGTTTGTCATTTCCACGTTCTCTACTTTGCCCCAACATTTGATAACCAGATTTCACCATAAATACTTGTTTTGAGACCTGTGAATAAAAATGGCAATTTTAGAAAAATGTGCATGTGTGTATTTGTGTGAACAGCATACCTCAGAGTTCAATATCTTACAAGATGCGACACGAAGAATTTCAAGAAAATCCCCCCCCCCCCCACACCGAGCTACTCACATGCATACATTTACTTTTGGTTTCCTCAAAAATAGCTGTAACGATTTTGATCAAAATATTACATTTTTAGGATATTTACATGACAAATAAAATCGACTTCTTGAGTTTTCTACACATTGCCTATGAATTCCTTATCATTTAAGTGAATTTTGTATAACTGATAAGCCATAAGACTTAGACGTAAACGAAATACTCAAAAAGGCAGTTCACTTTAGAGCTCATAATTTATTTCATAAATTTGTTTGAGACAGTGACCATTTCCGGTGTATTTGTTATTATTGGTTCAAACTATTCAATACTTTGTCATTTTTACTTTCTGTGCTGCGTGCTTACAGTAAATAAGGAAAGTATTGTATTGCAGTCAACAATTCTATACCAGGATTTCATAGATACCTACTCATTTGAGATTCCCTGAATAAAAATAAATGTGATTTTAGGAAAAGGCGCGAGCGCCTGTGACTGAAATTGGTATTCAAGTTCAGTGTCTTCCAAGGATGAGACACGAAGATAAAAGAATCCTTCATCCCAAACTACCCTTTCCATGGAAAAGTTTTCGCGAATGTTAAAATTGGCTGCAACTATTTTGTTTGGATTGCCGCATGTTTAAGATACGACTTATGACTAAATTTTGCATAACTGGTAAATGTACACAAAAAGTGTAGTACTCGTCAAGGCACACAAGTTACGTCTAGCAATTTTTTATGCAGGTAACCGTTTCCGAGATACCTATTTATCTTGGTTTGAATTTTTCAGTGCTTATAATTTTCTCAATACTCGTAATTTTTATTTGCTCTGCTACGTATTGTAAGGAAAGGAAGTGTTGTATTCCATCCAAACATTCGATGTCGAGATTTCACCGGAAATAAATGTTTTGAGGCCCCTGAACCCAGGAAACGAAAAAAAGAAAAGCATTTTTGGACAAAAGGTGCGTGTTTGTGTGTCTGTGGGCGGTATAACTCAAAAACGAAAAGTTGGTTAAAAATAAAAGTTGGTATTTAAGTAATGTCTTTCAAGGATGTAACAGGAAAATTTTGAAGAAAATTCCTCCACTCTAAAGTAGCCTTCACATGGAAAATGTTTCGAAAATGTTGATTTTCGTGAAAATTGTTCTATTAAAATCCATGTTTGAGATATTTTCATGACAAATGAAATGAGTACCTTGGATTTTCTGGCGATAGCCTATGAAGTCCTATTTACTATGGATGTCTTTTGCATAACTGATAAACCATAAGAGATAGACCAAATTATACTATACTAAAAATGTAGATCTTGCTAAAATACACAATTTATGTCCTGTTTTTGTAGAGTGAACCATTTCGGAGATATTCCTCGCTATTTGTGTAAGTTTTGGAGAACTTCTGCCAAATGGAACATCGCTATTCATTTGTTTATATGTTAACCGTGCAAAGAGAACGGAATTTGAAAGGTTTAAAAGATTTGACTATCACTCAAAGCCTACTGTATTCCCATATTCTCCTTGTACCTATAAGGAAATAAACAATAAGATACTGTAGAGAAAGTGATGTGAATATAAAGCAGAACATGTTTGTTCAAATGTGAGTGAGTGAGTGAGTGAGTGAGTGAGTGAGTGAGTGAGTGAGTGAGTGAGTGAGTGAGTGAGTGAGTGAGTGAGTGTTGCCAAAGCCGTGTGCACCTGAAAAGAACAAGTGCATTCTTTGGTCCGTATATAACAATAACACTTGTAGGTACAAGAAGCATTTTGAACGCTCAAGGTCTGCTGAAAGGGATTGTGTGAAGAAGCATGACCTAAATGATGTCATACTTATCTGGGACGGAAGTTTTCACATTCCGCGAACACCAATAAGTCCAAGAAGGAATCTCTCCCCGGCTTTACGAGTTTAGCACCGAGTCGGCGTTAGGGAGTTGCACCTAATCCTAGAACCACCAAGCACGCCCAAAAATTGCCCTACATTTTTCTTTTATTAAAAAATCACAACAAATATCATTCTGTTTATGGACCTTTTCTATTTGTCTTTCACCTATAAAATACTATTCTGTAATGTCATCTGGACAAAATTTTAAAAATTGAAAATACGAAAATACAACTTTTATGGTCAAGGGCATATTTTGCTTGGGTTGGTACAATCTGTAGCCATAATTCTAATTGTGTCTAAATTTCATTTGGCAACTTTGCATTTTAGTTTTTCAGTGCCTTGTTGAGAGTTTAATTGTTGAATTTCATTTTCTTTGTTGATTTATAGACCTATCACTAGCAGTAATGGAAACATCCTTTTTGTAAGGAAGATTTTTTTCATTTTTTGTTTTCCCAAAAATGACTCTAATGACAGTGTACAGGGGGTAAACTCTCCTAATGAAGTGTTTCTTGAAAGTTTTCAATATACCGTAACCTAGGCATATTTGTGCAAGTGTTTCTGTTTTTGAAACTTTTCGTCAAGAACGAACATGTGTTGTTCACTAACTAGATCAAAGACTATAACACCAATATGTTCAAATACGAACTTAATGTTTTTAGTTTATGTAAATTTTGATTGTCCAAGCTTTGACCACTGTTGCTGATTATATTTCACTAGAGAAAAATAATACCTACATTTTTGGACACCTATATGTTCCAAGTATTACGTTTTAGGTATATAGACACTGAACACCTTATTAATAAACTCATCTTACATGGGAAACAGAAATATTTAAAATAAATACATATTACAAAAGTGTACAAGCCTATTGTAATACGGGCAAATGTGTTCCATGTAAACTTAGGGTTAATTAATTTTCGGGAAACAGAAATGCGGCGAGAGAGTACGAAGGAGACCAGATCTCATGGAGCACGGGGCCTGAACGTTTTCAGATTGACATCCTCACAGACAGTAAAGACAACAGGGTACATGCCAGAGAAAAAAACATTTCCGCATTTACCTTCCTTACTAAACAGGTTTCTCTGTACCTATTTATTGTTCCTGTATGATAGTCGTGAACTTGAAATATCCAACTGGTGTTTCCCAGCCTGCTGAGGGATACCACGAAATTCGCAGATCATGCTTGACACGGATTTAAACCCAGGGATTTCCCATTGAGAGTTATTGTCCGGGTTATCTTGAGCAGAATCTTACCCGACAAATGTCGAAAGGGACAGAGTTTGGTGAAGCAGATCGTATCTTGACCTATATTATGAAGTCACTCACGCTCTCCGTTGCTCTATTCTGCTTTTTCTTTATCTAGGACGGAAGTGCAACTTTCCGAGAACAGTGATGTGGTTTTGTTTTTTCCCGGTTAACGATATATGTAGCTGTGCTATGGAACCCCTCGTAGTTTGTTTTGGAATTGGGATCCAGGGACATAGTGTTATGATCTTTGTGTTTAAATAACATTTTAATATGAATTGTTAATTATTCAACCGAGTTTTCTGTATCTTCCTTAGTTAAAGGACGGGAAACCTCGCGTTTTAAGGTCAAAACGGAATATCTCTCATTTGAAGCACAAGATTACAAGGGCTATTTCTCAAAACAGAACCGTCTTGCATAAACACACATATTTGTGTGTTGGAACAGTATAACCCAAAAATAAAAATAAAAAGTCCGTTAAGTTCAGCATCCTCCAAGAATGCAATACGACAACCCTTTACATGGAAATATGTTCGAATATTTTGGTTTTATCCAAAACGACTCCAATGATTTTGATTAAAATACGTATCTTTAAGATATTTTTATGCCAAATGAAATCTATATCTTGAATTTTCTGAAGTGCTCTTTGTTCTGAATGACTTTTGCATAGTTAGTAAACCGTATAAGGTAGGCAAATTCTTACTGCACAAAAAATGTAGATCTCGTTAAAACACAATTTGTCATTTTTGTGGAGATAATAATTTCCAAGACATTCCTTATTATTGGCGTTAATTTTCAAATACTTATATTTTTCACAAGTAGGACGTCGTTATACATTTTTATGTGCTGGCCATACAAAGAGAGATATACTTTATCAAAGCCGTCACATAGTGACCAGCTCTTGAAAGGTTTGACTATTGGTTACCCCTACTATATTTGCTATTCACATTGTGCCTATAAGCAAATATGTAATAAAACCATTCCTACAGAAGGTTACTTCGAGTAATGTGAAGTAGATAATAGAATAAGCTTTTGTGTGTGTGTGTGTGTGTCTGTGTGTGTGTGTGTGTGTGTGTGTGTGTGTGTGTGTGTGTGTGTGTGTGTGTGTGTGTGTGTGTGTGTGTCTATATTTCGCAAACAAAAATTGTGACACCTGCCTGACATTTCAGGTGACCATAAAGATCCAGAATACAAAAATACATTAGGTTTATACTCTTACAATAAGGGATAGCAGAGATTAAAATTTTCTTAAATATTTACAAAAATATTTTTAAAATTAAGATACAAAATATCCCAAGAAACATTAAAGGATTATAACAAGAAGATAGCGGTTAATGCATGCAATACAAGTGATTATTGTGAAGAGTGAAGAGTCTTTCAGGACATGTAAACATATATTGATAATTTCGGACCATTGCACACCCAGCGCTTTGAGGCAGGTACTTGTGAATTTAAAGTATGTTCCGCGGGCACCAAAGAGTAGTCCTTTTACCTCCCATGCATTTTCAGGTTCGTTATATCTCTCACTAAGGTGAGGAATGCATGGTTGATAGATGGCTTCCTTTTCCTCATTCACCTGTGTCGCCTGCTGTCGATGTTGCTCCATTCTTACTGTTGGATCAAGAATGAGACGCTTTCCTGCATCTCTCTTGATGGCTATAACTGCTCTTGGATAGCTACCATCCTCAAGACAGGCAATGGACCTCTTCATGGACCTCCCAATTGGCTCTACGAAGAGCTGTAGAGATGGATGAACGCACACGAGTGTTGCGAAGTAATTCTCCCTTTGGGCAATATCCTAGTACATGCCCAAGGGTTTCCACTTCTTTATAATTTGAGTGCCGACATAGTGTTGTTCGCTGATTTCTTCCAGGCACAGATCTTACTGCTGACGTGTTACATCACATTTTGATGGCATTAGTCCATTCAGAACATGACAGGATTTTTCTGTTGCTCATCCACGAATTGGCTCTGGGATTCTCTTTATATGTCTCAATACCCTTTCCCTTGTGAGGTAGCTGACAGCATGCATCAAACGATTTAAGTTGTAATTGTTTTCGAAGCTATCGTTCTGATTTTGACATGATTTCATCGTTATTGTCAATGTTCAAATTGGAAAGGGCTTCTTTCTTCTCTTTTTGAGTATCTCACACAAGCGTAGATGATCATCTTGTATTTGTGAAAGCTTCTGAGCTATATTGAAATGTTGCATATAAGCCTCCCAACCAGCTCTGATTAGTCCTATTCCTCGAAGATTACGTGGAGCGTATATCATATAATTGGGGCAATCATGTGGTAGCCCAACTATTTCTTTGACGGATGTTCTTATTAACTTATCAATATCTTCTAAAAAAGTAGGTCGGAATCTTATTCAGTGGTGTACTTTGAAGGGAATATACCAGTCCAGGCCAAATATATTGATTAATGATATTTAATTTTTGATCTGCTTTAAGCAAGTTGGAATAAGAAAGTTAATTCAAATCTTTTTCCAAACGTTTGATTATCTTATTCTTATCCAACTGGATTTCATTCGTGAAATTTACACCCGAATATTTTATGTTTTCGTTTTCTTTGATTGGCTCTAAAACATTTGAGCCAAATTTTATTTTAGAAGTTTCACTAAGTTTACCTTGTTTGATATTTATGACATTGCATTTTAATGGATTGATATGCAAACCAATTGCAGCCAAGTTACTGGTAGTTAAGTCTAAAAGTGACTGAGCAGACGTTTTGTTCTTTGCTACTAAAACAATATCATCAGCAAAAGTCATGGCCGATACATTTTTTACTTCAGGGCTAAGTTGAAATCCATGCAATTTTGTAATCTTATGGTCAGTTATATCTTTAATTGTGTCATCAATCGCTAAATTAGACAATGTTGATTGAAGAAAGTCATGTGAGTGTAACATCAAGTTCTTAAATCCGTAATTCCTAAAGCTCTCCTCAAAATTTCAAGCTAATGCGTTATAAACTGTGGTATAAGGACCATTTTGAGTAGTAGAATATGTTGGAAAAAATAAGAAATCAAGAAAAATTAAGTTTAAAGTTTAAAATTAAGTCCAAATTTCTAAATAGCAAAGCATCGATGAGCTTTAAAATAGTTTATCGAAAAACAATTGTTTAGCATAAAAGTACACGTTATAAATATAATAAAGTGACATGTATACATATGTTGACATTTTTGACCAAATATTTCGGACACATTGCCTTAAGCTGCGATGGGGCAAAGTCGTAACGTGTCAAAGGACCTAATATGTGAATATTGTGTGTGATTGTGAATAAAATTTGACCCCAAGGGATCAGTGTGCGAAGTTGGATGAATAATAATTCTCGTCTCTCGGCCAGTGGGGTTGGATGTGGAAATCCCAGACGGACATTGACAGTGAACTTTGTTGAGCGTTTCTCCAGGCAGCATGGCGTGTTCCAGGAAGCCATACATACGAGCACATAATATCACATTTCGCAAGCCCGTTTCTCTGGGTCACAGGATACACATCCCCTCCCTCCCGTCTCAAGTGCACACTTTCTCCACACACACACGCACGCACGCATATTGTCTGCAGTGTTGCTGACGAGGTGTCTTTCTAGCACGTCCAAGTGGGAGGGAAGGGACTCTTTTGTTTTCACCCTTGCCATAAGCCCAACATTTCGTAGCACATTTATATTTTGGGGATACTATAGGAAACATCGCAAATATAAGCAATACGTTAATTTTCAGCCACTTTCGCAACATCTTTTCTACAACTTTGTTGGGCATTTTGGGAAACAATGTCAAAACTTTGATGTGTTACTTCATATGACTCACTGACATCATCGTTCATTTTTATATAACTTCGTGCTACAGATTATTCCTAAGGAAACTTATTTTACTATTACTTCATGTTAATTGAAATAAACCCTTGAAGAAATAGTTTCATTACAATATATTTTCTTGTAGATACTGGGAAAATACAAGACACAGTGAGATGTCACTATGTGCAGGCCTTGAAATTACATACATACATCCTTCCATGATAGGCGAGGAACAGCTGAATAACGGCTGACTTTAAAAATAAGGCTACCGAAATAATAATTAATAATCGCGGATAAGTCGGATATGTCTGATGCCACAGAAAATCTTATTAGTGACTATTTCATACATAGAGACGTTAAATTATCATATACGAATTATTATCTGGTCATTCTTTTGTTTTCTACAAATTATCAAATTATTGTTTAGTCAGTGTCGCCTACTCTATCCCATAAATCGCTTAAAAACAATGCGTTACAATCGATTAACACCAAAATAACACTCCATTTCAATTTGACAACTGTATTTTAACACTTGTTCTTGTAATAATTAATGTGTTCTTCCAAAAGAAAAGTTAGTTTGTCAATGTTAAAAGTAGAGTGAGATTTATTAGAGATTATAAACTGGTTTTCTGTTAAATAACAAGAGAAGATCGAAATACGATCGTACATGTAATTCTTGTGTTTCGTTTTCATCAATTGCCAATACTAAGTCGAACTATACTAATCGAAGTGAGTATATTTTAGGTTATTTTTTTATACAATTTAACGTTTTCTGATCAAATTTTTGCGATATACCTACCTAATTTTTAAGTCCATATTTTATTTATAAAATAGGGCATATAAATATTATTCGACGGTATGACCTTCCCTCTCGCTCTGCTCGAAAATGTGTCATTTAGGTGAGACGTCTTATGATATTACTCGTGACAATTTTTATTTTAAATTATACTCTCTCTCACTCTGACAATTTTTCTAAAATGTTTTTGGGAGAACATTCTCAAATCATGTAATGATGAAATTTTAGTATCTAATGAATTTGTGGGTGAAATGCAATTCTTCCTTTACTTAGCGTACATTCGCAGTAAAGTGAAAATACCAACTTGACGGTATGTCGTTTCTTTACATATTTATATCAGTGTTAAACTTTCCTTTTGCAAGCCTGTGTAAATGAATGAGGCTTTATAGTGTTTTTTTTTTTTTTTTTTTTTTGGGGGGGGGGGGCTTAAAAATGTTTAGCATGGCTTTCATCGGAGAAGTAAAGGCGTTGGTCCCGTGTCATAGATTTACGACACGTAAAAGAACCTCAAACCTGATAAAAAGGCATTTGAGGAAAATTAAGTGATCTTTCACGCTCAATATAGCAGAATGGGACGCTGAGAATCATAGCAGTTTAACAACGTCCGTAAATAAAACCTCAATTTCAATTTTCAAAATGTTCATTCTTTCACAGCAGATGGACATTTTCAGCATGAGCTGTGCATTGCTTTATTGTAAGAGTGTGCTTCGACCACCGACTGTAGCATGTACGTGTATACCCGCGCGCCGCCCTCTCTTGTGAATTGCGCTTCCACCAACCCTCTACAATTGATAAACCATGAAAGATACTGCACATAAACTTTAGGTCAACGAATCTTTTTCTGCATTAACCATTTCAGAGGTATTCTTTTTTATTGGTTTTAATTGTTAAGTTCTTATAGACAGTTTTTCTGAAGTAAAAGTCTCGTTATTCGGTTTTTCTCGCGGTCATGTGACGAGAGTGGAATTTCGAGGCCATCACATAATAAACCGCTTTTGAAAAATCTGACTATCGTTCCAGCCTATACACTTCTTACTGACACACACAGATACATAATCATAAGAAATAGAAGAATACCGAGTAGATAAATTCACGTGAACGATAAATCAGATTTGTTGATGAAGTGCATCCTAGACTTTCCGGCGGGAAGAAGAGCAGCTTGTATTTGTAACGTAATGGTTATAGGATTTTTGTGAGAGGAAGAGAATGCGTGGGAGGATAAGAGCAGGTCGACGCACCCTGTGCACACAATAGGAGGAGCGGAGGGGAGGGGAGGGGAGGGGAGCGGGGTGGATGTCATGGAAATACCTGAATGAGGAAGAAACAACGGTATGATGGCGGCGGGGTCCATGTCCCGTTAGGCAGCGACCTTCACCTAGTAAACGGATGCTGCTCTGCACAAAGAATGGAAACTACCTGCAGTTCCTGTTGGGACTCCCATTATCCTCGCCCCACGTACCTACGTAACTGTATTTACCTACAACATCCATGATTTATCTTCTCCAATTAGTATCGCTCCCCACTTTTGTCTCTTATAAATATCGTTCTAAATTAAATTAACACAAGTATCCAGCTTGCATTGGGGTTCGAATCCCACCTCCCAGCAGTCTGGTCTAGTTTTTTCTCAGTTGCTTAGCAAAACAATGGATCGTTTCACTCAGAGAATTAAGTAAATAGAGGGTAAAGTAACCCCAGCTGTAAACGCGCTTCCAGGCATGTTACAGGAAGCACTTCCGCAACTAAGGTCATCTGTCATGGTTTTTATCTATCGGGCAGATGTACAGGTAGGCGACTATGCAACCACGGTGATCAATCAAAGAAATATTTTGTTAACGACGCTGTCAATCGCCAGAATCATATTAGCGTCGCCGGTGTGTCGGAGTTTCGTCCCGCTGAAGTTCTTATGCATGCCAGTAAATCTACTCACATGGAGCTGTCGTTTTTAAGCACACTTAGAAATCATCGGTGTGGGCCGAATTTGAACCCGCGACCTTGGGATCAGTAGGCCAGCGTCTAACCAACTGAGCCACCCAGACCGACACCATCAATCAAGTTATTCATTCAGATGATATAGGAAGGCAACTAAGTAACTAAAGACATCAATCAAATAGTTGTAAGTAACGAAGGTCAACAATCAAGAAGTTGTTCACTCAGATGGTAGAACAGGGAGGCAACTAATTAACGAAGGCCACCAATCGACAAGTTATTCATGCAGATGATATAGAAACCTTACTACCTAAGGTCATAAGCATTCCAGTGTCACAACGATCACCTGTACATCTAAAGAACAGCCAGCAGATCCGAGATCCCAAGGTTCACATTCGGCCAAAACTCAAAAGCAATAACACCGATGATACAGGAAGGCAGCTACGCAACTAAGGTTCTCTTCCAGCATCACAAAGACGTGTACTCTCATATAACAACCAGAAGTTCCACGGTCCAAAGGTCCAAATTGAGTTAAAACTGAATTGCTAGAAAATTGATTTACTGGAAAGCGACTATGCAACTAAGGGCATCTGTCCATCATTACAATTACTAGATGTACACTCGAATAACAGCCACATTTCTGATGTCCAAAGGTTCACATTCCCCCTAATATCAATAGCAATAATTGGTACAGCAAAGTGATACGCACCTAAGGTCATGTCTGGTATGTAAGGATCGCGACATAACCTACAAGTTAAGGTGACGTTATATATATGTTTCTAGATATAGAAACAATTGACTGGTGCATTACTTCCGGTTTGCATCACTCTACAGATACATAATGGCCTTGTACTTCAGAGCTAATATCTGTGCAAACCAATAACCATGGAGTAATAATTGCAGCTTTATCCGCGACTCTATCCTTGGAATTATCTTTGTTTGCATTTCAAGTATTGCACTGAGGTCAAGCTCATGAACCTCATAGCCTCATGCCGGAGCAGCAAGGATAACAAAACTCAACTACTGGGGAATGGCTGCCATTTCAGGTCCTTCCTAGTCCTTGGTAGATGCGGAGGCTTCTCTCAC
This sequence comes from Tenodera sinensis, assembly GCA_030765045.1. Taxonomy (NCBI): domain Eukaryota; kingdom Metazoa; phylum Arthropoda; class Insecta; order Mantodea; family Mantidae; genus Tenodera; species Tenodera sinensis. The sequence continues at coordinate 20,899,775 of CM060970.1, forward strand.
TACCACGCAGCTACTGCCTTTGCTGTGAGTGAATACGTGCAATATTGCATAGACTCTTGTATCTAAATGGAAGCAGCAGAGGTACTTACCTAACATACAATGTTAATTGAGTTGTAAATGAAGCTGATTTAGCCGACGTACTAAATTACGTTTCTTGCGTTCTGGCTTGGCAACTCATCTCAATATCAGGAGTGAAGTGTGGCTAATAATAACAGAACATTGTGTAAAATGCTTGGTGGTAAGTCACGTAACACAACCAATTTAAAGAAGTATCATACATTCATACATGGAGTAAAGTTTACAGGACTTGTAAGTATTCAAGAGCAGTGTTCGAGTTTCCCGTCGTCTGAACATGATACCCGCGATATCTGAAAATGTCGAGCAAAAACAAAATTGCTTGCATGCGTTTAGACACAGAAAACTACTAATAACAACATTTTTCAATGAACAAACCATCGGTTTTAGAGTCTTTCATAAAGTACCGAGCGAGTATCGATGTTTAAACATCAGTACCGATATCGAGAAATAGTAGTATCGTCTCACGATATATGTGAAGTATAACATCCTATAATCTGACCCATACATGCTAACGGACGATGAATGGTTTTCGAACAAGCCCGGGTTTCTTATAACTTAAGAGCTACCAGACATTTATCTCCTCAGGAAAAAGGAAAATACTGGAAAAGACCTTATCCGGGATTACTCACCCTAACCGAGATTCGAAATCGGGACCTCTTGAATGTGACGCAGACTCGCTACCACCATATCTTTGAGGTGGGGAAAAAATTATCTTCCGGGCTGGATATGAACGTAAGATTTGCATGCGAAATAAAGTGTACATCTTGAATTTTCTGGAAATGGCCTCGAAGTCCTCTTCATTCATTGTGTAATTTTGTATTACTGAAAACGTCAAGAGTAGATCTCTTTAAAATAGACAATTTGTTTCAAATAACATTCTTGTATAGTTTGAGCCATTTCCTAGGTGTCCGTTATTACAGGTTTGAATTGTTTCACTACTTTTGTATTGTTTTTCAATAAAAATGGTCAGAGCCACTTTACAGAAGCTAGAAAGTATGAAGAGATCTGATAGCGGCAGGCGCAGCGCAGTGACTTCCCTAACGTTTACAGACTGAACATCCCCTGCCGTCCCTTCGATACCTTCCGCAGAGGTTCATAGCAGGAAAGAAACAGTCCACCACATACCTGACAGACGAGTAGGTCTGGGTGGCCCACCCAATGCGAGTCCATTCCAACATCTCAGACATTAACGTGTGAGGCATCCTGCTGGGTTGGCTTCATACAGAATTGCACTCTATTGCGGTTAAATAGTTGTTTTTCTTCTCGTGTTAGTGAAGCGGTTCTTTTGTTCTCGCAATGCAAGTTTGAGCTTAAGTTAATTCCAGTTTGCAGAGCCTTCTAAAATTTAGGTTTTAGGCAAATAGTTGAACTGTTATGCACGGCCCTCTAGAAATTGTTCATCATCACCAAGCCAGTCACCAGTTTCCTCTGCTTTTTTATTGCTAGAGATAAGTGGCCGATTTACAGCCTCTTTGTTTAAAATTTGGTTGAATTAACAAAGTTTACGTGAAGGATTATCTTTCAAGTTATTCGTCATAAAATTCAGTAATGCTACCTCGTTGTTTGCACTACAGATACCACTAATGATCCTACTTATAACGCCAAGAGTCCTTGAGAGTTCTCTTGACAACCTATGATGGCCTTGATTCAGACTAATAAATTAAAATCTAAGAGGTCATCAATTGTGTCCCGTAGATGCAGAGCATAGCCGCTGCAAGGACCACGATGAGAAGTTTAAGGCCAGATTGCACCATCGAGGACAAGTGTGTGAGGTCCGCTACGTCTTCTATGAAACTGGATTTTGAATGTCTGCATTTATAGAATTGTTGGAAGATAGTCAGAAAGTGAAAGTGAAAAGATAGACGCGACACATCGTACAACTTGTTGCTTACCAGAGAATGGGTCGCGTTTCCTTCAAGTGTGTCGTGTTACATCATGAAGAACTCGCGTGTGAAATATCAGCTTCTAATGGCCAATATGGCCCAAGTGGCGCCCACCCGTAAAGGATAAATTGGGAGACGGAGCAGAGGCAACCCTGCTGGTAGTTTTCCTTCTCTACTGCCACTATTGGAAATTGACTCTTTATAGAAATCCTTGCAAGAGATCGTTCAGTTGCAAGCGACTGTTAACTAATTTACCTTAACATACAAACGTGCGCGCTTAAAATTATTTTATGCACTTTCTTTTTCCCACTTTTTTCTTTCCTTCCTTGTGTTTTGTAATCAGTAGAACTCAATACGTCTATTACAATGCACCTTTGGTATCGAATTTTTGGGTGCAACACAATACTTCATCTACTTATTACAAAAACGTAGTAGATAATGGAAAAAAGCATTTTATTTTATTCAGGGGAGCCCAAAAATGTATTTATAGGAAAATCTGGAATTAATTTTTGGGTAGAATACAATACTTTCTCTAAGCCGGAGATAAATAAAAATAAAAATTTGGACGTCTGTCTTGCCTGATTTGAAAATATTGGTAAATACACATTTTAATCACCAATGCTAGGTAGAAGACGTTTTATATGAATGGCATAATAGGTAAGGAGTATTTCTGACTGGACGGATGTAGGAGATGTGTGATTGTTTGGGCACAAGAGCGGTTCAGGAAAATCCTGTAGTGCAGGCCACCGCTCTAGCATGTGTGTCATGCAGGTAGCCTACAACTGCCCGGCCTAGGCGTTAGGACGATGCAATTGCCACTTTCTCAGCGTTTTGGACAACTGCTTCAAACTAAACATGTTTACGCGGGTAGGTGCAGCTAAGTACATTGTTAGAAATATATATTATTTAATGCACCAAACATTAAGGGGAGGCATCGGTGAAATTTGGACAAAAATGACGAAAAATCCGATTTTTCGTTTTTTGCCTTAAAATTATGTCTGTACCTTGTACTTTCAGAATCTACCGTCGTTTACTCCTCGTCACCATTTAAAAGGCCGTTACGCCATGATTTAAATGCCCATGGCGTATGTATGTTGTCATATACTTAAAACTTTAGTCATTTTTCTCTGCTTTCTATTTTTTCACATTTTTCAATCTTGAAAATGCATCTTCTCATACAGTTCTTAATAGCTTTCTTTTAAACTTTGCACACATGTTTTTAGATACTTGCTTCATAAAACTTGGTATTTTAAATGCTCTAGATGGAGTAGTTTAATTGTTATCGAATTTTTATTTTGAAAATTATTAATAATTTGAAAAAAATGGACATTGAGGTATTCAATATTTTTTTTTCTCCAAAACTGTTTGACATAGCCAAATAGTAGACATAATCTAGGGAACCATATGGCCAGAGTTTAGTTTACTTAGAACAAATAATATTTTGTAAGAAGCGTTTGCTATACTACCCTAAAATTGCAGCAAAAAAACGAATAATATTTTTTTTTGCAAAAACTATCTTACATAGAAAAGTGAAATTTGATAAACCTTCTAGTTATGCTTTGGCACACATACATACAAATTTTCACATCATTGTGTCAAAAATTGTGGATTTTTGTCATTTTCAGAGATGCCTCCCCTTAAGTGCATTTTGCAAAAATGGTTATTTAAACAACTGCATACGTTTCAGAGTAATGATTTAAAAGGCAAGATGCTGCACCATGCTGTACGTGGTTCAAAGGCCACCTAAAGCTTGATATCAAATTTTACAGCTTAAGTACACTTTTATAATCCTTAACCTTGACAATTATAAAATTACTGAAGGAATTTCAACGAAGATTTTTGTGTATTGATTATCACTAATTGTTATACAGCTTAAGCTGTACTTAACCCCGTAAGGAATTTTACCAACGCCCCTATAACTTCTTTTGCCGGAACAAATCTACAGTCTATTTCATATTAACCAAACTAACATTGAGCTAAATGAACTAATAAATAAGCAAGGTATTATGAGGTGTATAAAGGCACAAATAATAAGATGGCTAGGACATGTTGAGAGAATTACAAAAGATAGAATCTCAAAAAGAATATTGAAAGGAAGGTTGTTTGCTAGCAGGGAGAAAAAGGAAGGTCAAATACAAGATGGTTAGATAATGTTACAGAAGATTTAAGAAAGATTGAAATTAGGAGTTGGAAAAGCAAATTGGAAGATAGAGGTTTGTGGAGAAGGATTGTGCAGATTAGGCAAGGGCCGTAGAACCAGAAAAGAAGAAGAATTTCTATACTGCTAATTTCTTTATAGGTGCAAGAGGAATATGGCAACATACATAGTAGAGTTTAAGCTGCTCGTTATGGAATGGCTTTGAAATTCCTTTCTCTTTGTATAACCAACGAATAACGACTTCTTATTTGAGAAAAGCGTAAGTATATATATATATATATATATATATATATATATATATATATATATATATATATATATATATTCAAACAATAAGTATCTCGGAACCGGATAGCTCCTCAAAACAAGCGTATTTCATATAAATAATGTGCTTAACAAGATCTACATGTTTTTGGATAGTGAGCGTTTTGCTTATCTCCTACGGTTTACCAGTTATCCAGAATAAGAGGACTTCTGAGGACATTGCCAAAAAATTCAAGATATACGCTTCATTTGTGATGAAAATATCTTAAACATGACATTTTAATCAAAATCGTTGGCCATTTTTATAAAATCAAAATTTTCGAAAAATGTTCCATGTAAAGTGTAGTCTGTATTGGGGGATTATCTTGAATATCTTTGTGTTGCATCTTTGGAAGATACCGAAAGGGTAAAGAGTACAGACACAGAGGGGACACCTCGCTCACTTCGACCTACACAGATCTATTGTGGCTACCCCCCCCCCCAGGAAGCAGGGATGAAATGGGGGGACCGAAGGTGCCTCACAGGATCCACGGAGACGCGCGGAAGTCCCTAAAAGTGCTGAGATCTCTTCATCCCTGCGCCAGGCCCCGCCATGCAGCTATCACACTGCGGTTCCGGTGTCGCACTGAGTGTCGCGCCACATGCACTGTATAATCTTAATATGAACAAAGGTGTCAGCATTTTACGCCACAAAGCCTGCATATATAGGTATTGTGAATAGTAGTATAAAATATCTGGTAGGATTTTAATGAGTATATCCAAACTACTTTCTTTCTTTACCTAATTACCCTCCCCTTATGTAGGACTTACAAGCCAGTGCCTAGGGTCAGACGCCTGTCGGGGAACACAGGAACCTATGTACCGCACATAGTGAAGACCTGGAAGCGGGTGATCATTCTGGCGCCAGATATGATAGTGAGGGAGGGGATGATATGAAATGCACATCCAAACTTAAACACACAAAAATCGAGTTAAAAGGCTGTCTTACATTTGCATGACCTTCTGTACCAATTTTATACAAATTATTGTTGCTCGCTTTTTCTAGTCCGGGTTAATGAACTTTGCAAAAACAGTCTCACTACACATATCCTTGTAGAACATATGAAATGCGTGAAATTATACAAAAATGAACCCGGGGACCATAGAGCTTAAAGTTACCCCGCATTTGTGTTCTCAAGTTAAGGAAAACCCACGTAAAAACCTCATCCGAATAACACCCTAACCGAGATCCGAACTGGGGATCTCTTGAATGTGAGGCAGACAGACACGTCATAGGGGTGGAGTACTGAGTTAATTGTCAGGTGTTTAGAAAGTGCATCGCTATATACTGGCTTTGAGAACGATTTATGTTGAAGATTTCAACAAGGTATGAAATATTTGAAAATTCAAACCAGTAACAAGAATATCTTGGAAATGGTTAATAGTACAAAAAGTTATTTGAAAAAAGTGTGTGTTTTAACTAGATTTACATTTTTGTTGGGTAATAAATTTTAAGCTGTCTCTTACTTTTATAAGTTATAGAAAAGTATACCACTTATGTCAGGTGATGAGGACTTCACAGTGTATTTACACAAAATTATATTTATAAATGTTATTTTCATGCAAATATCTTAAGCATTGTTCTTAAATCGAAATCGTTTTTGAGAAAATAATTAATGTACCGAGTTTGATATTGTTCTAGAAACACTTCCTTCTGGTTCAGAGGACATCAAAATATTAAATTTATGGGTGGAATAACACTTTCTGTATATCCCGCGAGTGGCGAAAGTAAAATTGAATGTGACAGTTTTGAATTTTATCAGGTTTTTGTCCCCGGTTGCCCCACGTATGTTTATTTGTGCGAGAAGAGAGAATGACCGACTAACCGTTACTATTTATAACTGAGAGTGTTGCTTCTTCCTGCCGCGCTGTCCAGCAGCAAGTCAGTCAGTCAGTAGTCACTGATGACGAATATAGGCGAGGCGGGCGGCATGATGGAGTAGGCGTGACCTACTATATGTTACTTGTTTGTGTATGCGCAGGCGAGAGTGTAGCGGATACCAGTACTTCGTCACCGGACATGGTGGGGCCCGTGTCGCCGAACCCCAAGGTGGCTTCGGAGAGCGTCCGATCTTCGCCGAGCCCAGCGCACAGAGACAGGTGAGTGAGTTCACACTGCGCATGCACTTCTTTCTTGTTTGTTTGCTAGTTAAGATGGCAGGGTCGGGTTAGGACAGTCTGCCAATCATGGCGCTCAGGAACAACCACGCTCGCTCATCACATTACATTAATAAACAGCGCCTGATGACGTGTCATCTTCTAATTGTTTCATCATACGCACTGTTAAGCGTGTAGCATGGCCGACTTCTGGAGTTTTGCCACCTACCCCTCGTGCTTGCAGACATAAGCCAATTTCTACCACAATGTCAGTTCTCCATGGCCACTTATTCACTCACACACGCACACCAAAAGTGGCCATAATTAAAAGTGAGATGTTTTAGGGGTCATAAGTAAACGGTGAGTCCAAATAAATTGAAAATTGGTGTAAATACATTTCAGATAATGGGAATTCCATTCTGAAAAAAATAAAACAGTTACAAACTTTTCACTATAGGGCGAAATGGTACTGTATGGGGGTGGTGCAGGTCTCATCAGCAATGTCAGTAGGTATCGTGATGTCTTTGGATACAGTCATTAGGACACACTTGTGTATGCAATGCTGTATTTACGTTATCGTGTCTTTGCTCGTCAAGCTTAATTACCAAAATGATAGCAGTTCGTCCGTGGTACTTTGGTTATCGAACAGCGAAGAACCTACAGAGAGGTCCCACAGCCATGACTAATTTGCGAATTGTGTCAGCTTGGACAAGAGCAACCAGGAGGGGGACACAAATCTATACGCAGTGCAGACTTGGAGACCGTTGGTGGAAGACAATGTGAAGTAGGGATCCAATAGCGCACACTGAATATGCCCTACTCCACTGTTTGGGCAAAGAACTGAAATTTTCCCCCTACAAGATTAGTCACGTCCAAGAACTACGTACTCGGATGCAGACGCACACTGTTTTTCCAAACACGGGTGGAGATGGTGGTGGCATAGCCTTGGAGTATCCTTTGGAGTGACGAAGCTCTTTCTACGTGAATGGCACTGTGAACACTCGCGATTGTCGTGTTTGAGGTTCTGCGGATCCACATGCATCTGAAGAGATTCCCTAGCACTCACCTGAAGTGACGTCATGGTATGGTTTTACTTTTCGTAACAGGACTACACATTGTTGAAGAACGTACACCAGTTGGAATGACGATATATATATATATATATATATATATATTGTCAATACATAAAGATACAATGAATGTTGGCTGATGCTATTCCAGACTACGACGTAGATGACTTCACACTACCTTGTTTATGGACGATTAAGTGCCTTCTCATATTGGATCGGGGTGCAGCGAATCTTCAGTCGCGCATTCCCTACAAAGTGGGCTCACCGTTATGTCACTCCGTGTGATTTTTGGTAGTGAGATTGTTTAATTTGCTACATGTAGATAGTTGACGAACTTTAAATGAGCGCATGACACTTCCCGTGAGTCAGATAAATGGACAATACGGTATAGGAGCAGCAGTTTGGGAATATGTTCAAGGGCAGCACATTGAGCCCCATTCATAATTGTCACTTGTACTACTTTTGCTCTCACCTGTAACGTTTTTCTTCCTTTCACTCTCCATACAACGTCATTACATCCTCTGGTGACAATTTTTGGAACCAGTTTTGTCTCAGATTGGAATTCTATCGTCTGAAACGTAGGTATGTACACGAAGTTTCAATTTATTTGGCCTCGCCGTTTACTTATGACTCCTCCTCATACACCTCACGCTTAATTAAAACCACCTTGTAATTTTGTCTTTATTTGCATGGAAGTTCAACAAATAAAACTGAAGAACAGATATTATATGTGATGAAAGAACAGGATTGTTCCGAGTGAAAGATAAAACATGCAGTTATACAATGAAAATATTAGATATTTAGGGTTTACACATTCATCAGCAGATTAAGAGACTGAACATACTAATGAAATGGAAACACGCCTGAATTCGACTGCACTGCTTAATGATCCTCTTTATTGGTATAGGTCTGGCCACGGAAATTGGCATATGTCCTTGAGGATTAGCCCAGCCCAGTCAGCGAACCCACCTTCTAAGCAAGCAGCACGTGGTGCTGATTAGACGAAATCATCATCGCAATGTTCAGTAGGTTACACAATTCCAGCAGTCTGGGATACGTAGTCTCTAATAAAACTGTTACGCGCGAGTTGTGCCCGGATTTAGTGCGGCTAATTGCAATACCATGCCCATTATATCTAAATTAAAAGGGAAAACCTTGCACAGCCAATGCCGTGAAATACATAGTATCGAACGTTCATAAGTTTATGAAACAAGAAGCGAATAATAAGAAAGTTGTCTGATCACTGGTTTTTGTCAACAAAATACACAAGGTACAAGTTAGAGTTGTAAGACAGCTCTACCCTATCCTCAGATCTACCATGCCCAACCACCTGAAATTATGGATTTATCGGGCAATCATTCCGCCATTGATCCTATACGGCTGCGAAGCCTGGGGATCGGCAGCACCATCTACCATGCGCAAACTGCAATCAGTGCAGAACAGGGCGTTAAGAATGATATACAATACCGGACGTAGATTCCCATCTTACAAACTAAACTCCCACGCCAATCAGCTGGTACGGGCATTAGGTCAATACGACCACACAGCACCTCGAAGAAGGAAAAGTTACCGCCTACCCAAGGACGCCCTTGGATAAGGGTAATACCACTCCCATCTTCTAACACATCATTACCCCAACACCTATTCCTGCCCCCTTTCTGTATCCTAAACTAGGCATACAGAAAGAATCCATTGCCAAGAACACAAAAAGCATGACAACACAAGGACAACCTCCAATACCGCACAGATAAAGTCTCATTAGCGGCTAGGTGCTGTGGAAACACGACATCCCGTACAGGAGAACCTGTACGACCTGAACTCGGTCGCTGGTCGCTGGTGCATAATCTAATGAAAAGCGTGCTCTGGAAGCTACTTTATTATTTTTTATTCTGTTTATTTATTATTATTTTTTGATACTTCAGGCAAAAAACACAACGCACCTAAAAATCAGAGATATTGATGACTTGGAGAACTGTGTTATCAGACGTACGATGATTTCTACGTCCAAGAGGGAACTATGCCTATGACTGGAAGACTGAAAATAAGGATGAAATTCAAAGAACTAATCGGAGGTGAAGTCCCACAAGCTTAAAGAGAAATTTCGAGATTTGGGATTCAAATGGAACAAAATGAGCAGCAACAGAAAAGTGCTTATTGAAAAACAAGGTTTGGCAAAATTGGTCCTGTGGAACGGGTTAAAGCTTGCCAACAGGTGCAGACATTTGGGCAACATTATTTCGAAAAGCATTGATCGTTGCAAACTCAATAGAGCGCATACTCATTCAAGTTAGTGGAGCTAAAAGCAGTGACAAAATGGAATGCATTAGTGGCATAGCAACAGAAGAACAAGAAGGAGAAGACGTCAGTGTGTCAGAGGTAGAAGAACTAGAAGACAGTACAGCTCAATATGCCATTGGGCATTATAAAATGTTGTTCATGTATGTGCGGATATCCCGAAGGTTACAATGTTCCTTCCACTGTATAAAACTCCTGTCTCAACATGCAGTCCCGTATGTATCACGTCGATAAGGTAAGTGAAGTGACTCGCATCATAGCTTTCACATGCCAAAATCCCTGGCGCGACCTATACAGTATAATGCAGTGCGAACCCTTATAATCGTTTTACAACACAGTCCTTTCTGCAGAGTTGCAACCTCTTACCATGAACTGTTGAACCCAATGAAGCAGAAAAAACGAAAACTCAACATTTTTGGAATTGAGACTCCACGTGGAATCAACATGTAACTGTCACTTTCTTTAAATCAGGGTCGCTATTGGTCTTCAAGGACAGGGGTGGACGTTTCCCTTTTCTGAAACGTGGAGATATTTGTTGTGGTGAGGGTATATGTGAAGCAACTGCATTCGCGTTCAGTAAACAGACTTTTACCATTCCACTTCATTTCCTGCTTCCTTCCTCAGATGTTCCACGTCTGTCGGAGTAAAACTTCTGTTGCGTCTTCCAAAAGCCCATTACTTCTGGCCAAATTAGCTCCATGGTGTTAAAGTGGCATGAATTTAAAATGTTGCCCTCTTTCATTGAAACGTTACGTGCCACATTATGCGAGAAAGCCAGTCTTATCATTGTGCTTAACTATTAAGGGACACTGGGACTGAGCTTTTAATTGAAAATGACATTTTCGATTTTTTAATTATGGTACGTAAATATTCCATAGAGAGCCGTAAATCATTTTGGCCAAACATTTTTTCGCGATCCGCCACTTTAAAGGTGCAGCAAGTTGTTTAAATCACCCATCGCCCCCTGTATGGGTTATGGTTTGTATCCGTGCGGGCTGGTGTCCCATCCACAGCTGTACAGTTAAAAACACCAGGCTCACATAACAGAAGTAAGTGAACGTAACTGACCTAGAGGTTCATGAGTCACCAATAGGCAGCCAAATAAACCAAAACAACTGTTTATGGACATGATGCATACACATTCTTGAACATCTGTCAGGCATGGGGCATGTTTTGACGGTACTCAACTCTGGCGCTTCATTTGTCAACTGTTTCATAACAAAACATAGCCAGAAATTCGCTAGAATTTAAGCATGATTTGTAATTCTACCCTCTTTTCAAATATCTTGTTCAAGTTTTAAGATTCTGCCGTCCCTGAAACCTACCCCTCCCTATGAGCCGGCCCGCTAAGTGTACTTAAATCCTTATCTGGGGTACCATGTTAATAAAATGTGTATTTATTGGGTCATTTTACGCCATTTTCTTGTTTAGGGCCCCTTTTTTAAAATTTTACGTCATTATTTTGCCATTCCCTTGCACTTTGGGTCTTTAACAATTTTCTTGCATTTACATTGAGTATGTAAATATGTTTATATTACTGACGTTTTACATAAGAATAACTTTCAAACATCACTAATTTCACGATGCTATGAAGAAGTAGGAATAACTTTGTATATCCTTTATTCATATTCTTGAGAAAAACATCAATGTGACAGTGGTCCTTTCAGTCAGGGCGGACGGTCCTTACGAGAACTGAACCACAGACCTCTCTCACGAGTGATGTATAGACTGTTGTGGTTGTAGTGACAATCTGATGTGTTGCACTCACATGACTTTCTCTACTCTTGTACAAACCATTCCTACGAACTTTTAATCCTCTATCTACTTCATGGTAATTGAAATAAACATTTGTAGAAATTACCCTATTGCTAATTTTGTTGTAGGTACAAGCGGAATATGGGAATACTTTCAGCGATAGTCAAATGTTTTAAAGGTTATCGGTATGTGACGGCTTTGAAACTCCTCTCTCTTTGCATTAACAAGAGATTTAAAAAAAAAAAAAAAAAAAAAAAAAAAAAACGAATAACGACTTTCAGAAAAGTTCAGGTATTGGAGAACGCAAACATAACCAGGAATATCTCTGAAGTGGTTTACTTCATTAAAATAAGTTGTTTAACATAAATTGTTTCAATAGATCTATATTTTTGTGCAGTAAGATATTTGCTGTCACAGTTATGCTAAAATCATCCAGTATGAAGAGAACTTCTCAGAACATTCCCAGAAAATTCAAGATATACATTTAATTTTTCATGAAAATATCTTAAACGTATGGTACTTAACTCAAAATTATAAAATCTAGATTTTCGAAAATCTTCCACGTAGAGGGCAGTCCAGGGTGGGAGGATTTTCTTGATAATGTTCGTGTGGCAACCTTGGGAGATACGTAACTTATATACCGAGTTAGGTATTTAACTCACTTGTGGTTTTGTATGCTGTTCACAGACACACAAACGCGGATCTTTCTCTAATTCTCTTTTTTCGCGGAGTCTCAAATCATGTATTTCCAGTGAAATCTTGGTATCGATATTTTGAGTGGAATACAATATTTCCTTTACTTACTGTATGTAGTAGAGAAAGTAAAAACTTACTAATGGTAATTTCATTTTGAAGTTTGTTAGAGCAGATCTCTGACGTCACATTTTAGTTATTTTTAAACATTATCAGGATGTTTAACCCAGTTTTGTTGCTCTTCAGAAGACGATGTGGCGAAATTTGATGAGGACCACAGTGGCAGCGGTTGGGGAACAGCTGTGTTGTCTTCACGCAGATCATGACTGTGAGAAAGCACTTTCACCTTCCTTACTTCCGGTTGTTCAAACACATGCTTCCTCTTCCTTCTTCACTGTGCGAGCACTGCTCCAGATAACTTCATTAATTACCATGTTAACGCACGTATACACTACACATGCAACAGGTGCACTGGACCGAACACAAGTCTTTCTTTCGTTGTATCACTACTCAAGGAATGTAGAAAACATTATTTGTATTTTTCTTTCACAAAACTACTGAGAAAGCAAGCTCTTTCGTGCCTAAAAACTTCAAATTGCACCCCGCTGAACACTTTGGGTTCCATCTTCTGTTAGTGGTGGTTTTTTGTGTTGACATCCGCATAGTATTTTTGTTATTTATTTTCTTATAGAATGTGTGTGTATTTCCCATTCATATAGAAAGTCCTCCACGCCTCCCAACGAACAGTTTTCAACTCAATCTTTTATTACGGCCGCTTATTTTTCATGTTTTCATCTATATTTTATTTAACAAAAGTATTGAGAAAACAAAGATCGCGAAGGCTGCATGGCCGAACGGGAGGGTTGGGAGCGTTGACCATGTCCCACCACCCTCATGATGCCTGTAGTGGGCAGAGGGGGTGCAGCTGCTGGGCAAAGGGCTTTTGCACTAGGGGTTATTGAGAAAACAAGCCCATTCGCGCTGCGAATCCTTCAAATTACCTCCTGCTGAATATTTTCCACCCCGTCTTTCCATAGGGTGGTGTCTTTCTATAAACCTCCACAGTATTTTTACTCGTCGTAAATATGTGTGACACACACACTCAGACTTACTCACACACACACACACATACACACACACACATACACATAAACATACAGGCGTGAGGAATCTAAGCAAAAATCTGATGTATAAAATTACAAGACTTTCTACCCACTATACCTATTGAACTTCCGTTCTCTTGGTACATCATGAGAAACAAAAGAACGCGACCAAACACCTTTTAAACATTTCAGACGTGTATCAGTGTCTAAAGAATGCTTTTTTGGGGGTTAAATGGACACCAGGACCTGTATTTCAAGCGAAATTTCCGTACTACATTTTCGGTTGTAAATTGTTGTGCATATTACCTTATGCTTTAACTACAGGAAAAGCTCGAAGGAATAATGTATACTTCTTTTCGTATGCATAAACAGTAACCTAATGCTAAAACGTTTATACTTCCATGCCATAATTTTACCTTTCGATAAATAATCGATTTTCTATTAATCGGACGCTTCCGATCCTATTCGGTCATTCTCGTGAGGACTTTGGTAATGCTTAAGGTGGCATTATAGAGGACGGCTAACTCCAGCAATTGGACAATCTACATAACCTGTGTACATATGTAAAACATATAAAAATCCCTGAGATGCAAGGAGACCAAATACAGCTCGTAAATTTGTTTAAGTAACCACTCCACATTCAGTTTATCCAATCAGTATAGTTGCTTGATGTCAGAATATCTAGGCTTTTCTTTTCCTAAAATGGCTTTCGAGCCCGAATTTAAAGAAACACAGCCATGTTACTTTATTGTGGACATTTGCTAAACAAACGAAGCCTGGGGAAAAACATAGAACTATGATTTTTCTTAAATTGCCTACTAAGCTAATTCTTTTTCTACCTTTTATGCATTACAATTATAGTTTATTCTAAAGCTAGAAGTACAATCTATGCGCGGCCTACTAGATGAATAATTTTTGTGCATGTGCCTCATTATGTCTACTTATCTTCGTAGGATTTTAGATAAAATACATAAAATAAAAATAAGCTGTCATATTATCCTGGCATCTGGTTACCTAAGCGAAGATGATTGTATCTATTTCAAAGTTATTGTTTATTAATTAATATTTGGCGCATAATTTATTTTTATTCATGGGTATACAGAGATTTTGTTAACCTCCTTAACTAAAATAAAAGAATGAAATAAACGAAACAATAGGATCTTCGCGATATGACGGGCTTGAGCAAATCCCTGCAGCATATCCATTACCCACTATGGGTAGATAAAAATTGAGTTTTTATTTATGGACGTTCTTTGACAGTTATCATTCTCAGCGTCCCATTCCCTATTGGGCGTGAAAGACCCTTCATTTTGCTCATATTATCAGGCTTGACCTTTTACGTGCTGTAAATCTACGGCACGAGTCCACTTCCTAAGGATTTATACGCCCTCCACCGGATTTGAAAATGTGACCTCGGGAACCAGAGGCAAGCATGGTTTCTGTTTCTTCTTCTTGTTCTTCTTCTTGTTCTTCTTCTTGTTCTTGTTCTTGTTCTTCTTCTTCTTCTTCTTCTTCTTCTTCTTCTTCTTCTTCTTCTTCTTCTGTCTTCAAGGACCATTTAGCCACCTGGATGATGTACATTTCTACACATTGAAACAGAGAAACACTCGTGTCCGAGGAACCGCGACCACCTGCGAGGTGGAACGCCAAAGACACACCCTCTAGCGACCACGGCTACGAAGGCCGGCCATGTTACCCTAGACCAGGGAGGACGACTCTATGGTAGATGAAAATTTGAAGGAATGTCAAGCATCTTGGATCTCTTGTTTAATTTGGCGGTAACTAGTAAGCAAGCTTACATGAAAATGCAGAGAACAAGTTAATTAAAGAATAAGAGGTAACAATCCTTGCGTTGTCTTGGAATGTTACTGGTTTTATTGTGCGCATGCGCCTAACCTTTAGCGATTACTAACATTAGCGCTCTCTACCTACAGTAAAACGATATTCTTGGCACAACCGACCGATGGTCAGCGATATTCTTTCCTCGGCCAAGGTCACCACACAGATATTAGCAAGTTGGCAAAGCTTAAGGTCAGTAAGACTCGTTCTTGGTGCAGGAAGCTTGATACCTGTTTCTTTTGGGTAAATGGACACTGTTTCTGAGGTACTAAAGCCGTGACCATGCATTTGTGTTGAAGAGCACGTCAGTAGGCCGAAAGTCATCCCAAACTAATTTAAACCCACTCTTAAGCGTCTCTCCATATGAAAACGAGTATCTAGTAAAAGGGTGCACAACGGTGGGGACACCTCGCGCATTGCGATCTGCGCATATCTATTGTGGCTAACACCGCCTCCCCCCGCACTCGAGGAAGATATGAAACGAGTGAAAGACATGAGACCACAGGCCGCAGGTCACAGAGATGCGCAGAAATCACTAACGTTTCCAAGCATGTTGACCCGCCCCAAAGCTGGAGTCGCCAGAGAGGGTGAACAAGCGACCCACAAGCTAGCAACCCTCTAGATGCGGAGTATTTGTTACATTGCACAAGCATCCGCGCCATCTGTCCCGCATTCCCATACACACGAGCCTAGAAGCACATTGTGAAAGATGATAAGGAAATGAAATGAAAGGGAAATGAGGAAAAGGAAATCATAGTGTTAGAGTAAGCAACCCAGTATTCGCCTGACGAAGGGAAAGCACGAAAAGTCCAACTCAAGTGCGCTGTCGACGGGGATCGAACCCGCGAGTCGCACACGTTACCGCCGCGCCGCCTCTCCCGGTGAGTATCAAGTAAGTAACTGTGTATTATTTAGAAAGAACTGCACACCAAGTGTTTAAACAAACGCATAGTTATAGTAGTCATAGGAATTTCATAGGAATTAAGCGTTAAGGCCAGGAAGAAAGAAAATTAACTTCTAGTTGACTGGATTTTACGCAGTGACGTCGCAGGTTACCAACCATCCTCTTCCATCCGTGTGAAATATGTTAGCTTTGCAGACCTGCCTGTCAGCGAGCCTTGATCTCTGTTGCCTCTACTGCGCCACTATACGAATGCGTTCGGTGGGAAGAGGAGCTAAGTAGTGAGCGAAGCATTGAAAATGCAGTCGGATAATGAAACATCTGCATTTCCTAGTGAGACTGAGGCCTGCAGATGTGCTGTTTTCATTGTGTACCTTCCTTCTATAGCCTTGCCGCTTACTGTCTGTCCTCTGATCGCCAGCATTGTCGACAAAACTGTGGCGCCCTTCTACATCGTGGCTGTCTAGCAGATTGTGTGCTTTGAGCGTGGATAACTTGAAGCCAATTACTTAAAGATTTCTCTGTCTGGCCATGACATTGTAATGAATTTTCCAAGAGTAACTGTATTCACTCCTATCAAAGTTATTATAGTCACTCTCTAGTTGTACAGGCTAGAACAACGAAAATATGTATATGAATAGGGCGAAAGTGCTCCCCAAAAATATCTTGTGCTGTACTATGTATCTTCAAGAATTCCTTTTGCTATTTCACGAAATATTCAAAACGACAGCCGAAACCATTCCTGCATAAAGTGTCGAGCTTATAGAGAGATAGAGAGAGAGAGAGAGAGAGAGAGAGAGAGAGAGAGAGAGAGATCCAAATGCATGGAAACTGCTGCGTGGTATTTTCCCACTGTGCAGCCTGAAACACGACAACAGCAGCTGATATACACAAGATCACAAACATGACTTGTTTTTTTCTGCTCTGCTCACAACCAGTGTTGAGCTGACGCGATATCGTGCGGCTGCCTTATTACCAGCGTGCTTTATTATTTAGCCCTCATCCCGCCATTACAGTGGTTAAGCCCTGACAAGTGCAGGTACACACCTCGGGCTGTCCTCAGCCTGCCAACTCTTCGTGCCTCGTACATCATGGTAAACAAAAGATTTGTGTATGTGTGTGTGTTTGTGTTTGTTTGTTTTAAAGTCCTCCAACGGATCTCTTGAATGTGAGGCAGACACCACTACCAAAAGATAATACCTCAGCACTTAAAAATATGTACCAGTAATGGAAAATTCAAACTAATAGCAACGAATCTCAGAAATTCCACAAAAATTCTTGGACTAAACTGTTATCACGCTTTCTACATTTTGCGTATGATTCGTATTTTTCTTAAAGTTTACAGTTCTTCTTCTTTTCTTAATAAAATAAAAATAGCTACTCCTTAGTGTGTAATTTTAGTGGGAGATTTTTGTGGCAATATTCGTGTCGGTTCTTTAAAAGCTAACTGCGTTTAATATCAAGTTTGGTGCTTATGGGACATTTTAGTTTTGAGTTATATGTTATGCGCTCCAGGCATCTCGGAATATGTGTAATCTAGATATCGACTTTTTGAACGGAATGTAGTGCCTTTGGCGTGTACACAAAGCTGTTACCAGCCTATTGCATAATCTAAAGTCGCCAACTTTCCTAGATCCATTCTTTATAATCAAAACGTGCTGCTATATTCCTCTTTACCACACAAAATGGAGTAGGCACTTCATCCAGTAACGTCTCTAAGCTTCCAGTACAGGTAATATGTTGTTAAAGTACTTTAATTTGCCTGCTGTTGAACTCATTACTTTTGAGCTAGTTATCGAGCGATTTTGAAGTTGCTATCTCCGTGCTGTTGTTGCTCGACACCAGCAGACTTCACTACATAACAATAACTGTAGGTAATTTGAATCAACTCTTTACCTGTGTGCAGTCTGAATCAACTTTGTATACAAAGTTCAAATCCCATTTAGACTGTTATTTACATGTGGTGATTACTGTTGTTATCTGCGCAGGGCGTCGCCAGACTCGGCCTTGCCTGAGATGGCAGCGCGGCGAGAAGACATCAAGGAAGAGTCCGTCGAGGCTCGAACTGGGGGACCACATCTGAAGGAAGGCGGTGATAACAGTGTGTTTGACGGAGGCGGGGGTGGAGGACGAGCCACGCCTAGTCCCGGTTTGAGGCAGCAAAGTCCTGGGATCAGCTCCAGACATAGTAGTCCGGGCCTGAGGCAGGGTGGGCCCAGTCCGCTTTCTCAATACCAACAAAGGCATCTTCATCATCCGCAGCAAATGGAGCGCGCCAGCGTCGTGACGACAAGTCCGGGCTCCATGATCCCTCCGCCCTCATTCTGGATGACGCCGACGGTTTCGGCGCCGCCTAGCGTCAGTGCTGCGTGTCGGATAAACGGTGTTCGCCCGGAACTGATCGGGGGCGGCGCCGTGAGCTTTGCCCCCGCGGGTCACCCGCAACAGACGCCGCCGCAGCCGGCTACCACATCTCTTCAACTGCACGAGATGAAACCGCCCTCGACCGCAGCCTCGCATTCGCCCTCCTCGTCGCGAGGAGTTGGCGGCACCGTCCTCCGAACGGCACCCACCGTCATCATGGGCGAGGCCGGTGGGGTGCGAACCATGATCTGGTCGCAGCCCAGCGCCGTCTTGCCCACCACGCTCGAATCACAGCAGCAACAACAGCAGCAGCAGCAACAACATCAACATCACCATCATCATCAACAGCAGCAGCAGCAACAGCAACAACAGCTGATGGCAGTTGCTGCTGTAGCCTCGGCTTCCACTTCGGGAGCATCTTGCTGGACGTCGTCTCCTTCGTCGGCCTCCAGCGGGAATGGTAGCACGGAGGAGTCCTCAGCGGCCCAGATGTTGCTGCACCTAGGCCAAGAACAGCAACAGCAGCAGCATCACATGCAGGCAGGTTCCTCGTCGAGACCCTCCCCGTTCCCTGCGCCGCTCAACATGGAGAGACTATGGGCGGGAGATCTCACCCAGCTGCCGGCCTCTCAGCAACAGCAGATGCAGGCCCTCAACCTGACGGCTGCGGGCATACCCTGGCACCACAGGAACGGTGGCGATCAGAAACTCCTGCCTCCACCAGCCACCGTCCTGGCCACGGAGCATCACGGCCACCACCAGCAGCAGCAGGAGGAGCAGGAAGAAGAAGAACAGCCCATGATCTGCATGATCTGCGAGGACAAGGCGACGGGTCTTCACTACGGCATCATCACTTGCGAGGGGTGAGTACAAACATACATTATCATACACCTAAATCTTCATCTCTCTGTCTGTACATAACATACATAGCTATCTTTGTACATTATCTTTCACAAATATCCTAAAACTGAAGTAGGCATATACCTACAGGGAATTTCTCAACAATATTTGATGATATGATTGTCGACGTAGAAATAAGGCCGTTTGTGGGACATTGTTTTAAGGAAATGAAACCTTTTCCTGCATCGCGTAAAATGACGCATTATTGGTATTAATCATATCGTTTGTTAATTTATATAAAGTCTATAATTGAGTAATACAGTATTAAAACTGGTTTGGCAGGAGATATGAAATATATATTTTACTTTCGGTGGAAGCATAAAAAGATCTGTAAGTGTTCAGTTGCTTCTCATTCCAAATGACTATCCTATACTCTTACTATAATTTATTATAATGTTTATTTTACATAGTTTTCTATATAAAACGGGTCCTAATGACTTAGTTGTCGACGGGCCCTTAAACACCACCATCACTCACTCAATATAAAAAACAAGGCTTATGATTGTCCACATGTTTAAAAGTCCTTATGACAAGAATAGGTAAATTATGGAATGCAGCACATGTAGTCAGTTGTTTTCACATGGTTAAATAGCAAGTTAAATCTTCAAATCAGCATCATCCATTGGATCAATTTCCTCCATGCCAACTGCTGTCCGAGGATGATTTCTGTTCCATCAAGAACATTTTTGGTAGAATGGGGGATATATATGTCCTGCCAATTGTCACCATCGTGTTTCATTCTTAATTTTCTTGGCTTACCTATGTATTCAGGTGGGTCAGTAATGGCATTTTTGTTGCTCATTACTTTTTGTATATGACCGAATACTTTGTAGTCACTGTATGTCACTGCTATTGCACTGCAGATAAACCCTTTGGAAATCCAAATCCAAATTATAAATAATACATTTTGAAACCGTAAGTGTAATACAGATAATCAGTTGTGCGACCAAATCGAAATTTCAACACACGTTTCATGGTGATAGATAATAAAGTTTGCCCCCAAATCTTCTTCCAGTTACATATAGTTACAACATAACCAATGCCCCCTCAAGAACTTTAAATGATCAGGCTTGATACTGAGCTACTCAATTAATGCTTAGTACAGAATTGCAAAAAGTTGCTTTCATTGAATCGTCCTGTATTTGTAGGTTATAAAACTGAGCAAGCGGCGTTATTCACTGATCCTAAGCACACAAAAACCTAACAAAAATAATAGCAGTTTTCATGAAGTTTTGGACCTTAAAACCATCCTGCAGGATATAGACCGTGTTTAAAAAATCTTTCAAAATAGTATTTTAACACGTGTTGTTGAACTTTTACGTAATTAAATACAGAGGTAAACCCGAGTTAGTTGTACACTGGCTTACGTTGCTGTGAATAAATGTATTGCATTGTTATTATTATAACATCTAGGTTGATGGCAAGACCTTTTAGCATAACGCTATTCACCTCCGTGGTTCCATTAATGGGATGCTGGAGTGGGCTCCACTTACTCGAGATATGACTGCAATGCGTTCTGTTCTCCCGCAGAACTCCCTACACACGTTCAGAACAATTGATTTCTCCTTACTGTTTAAGGATTTGCCTTTGCTATGTTTTAATTGCATAGGTCATTGTTGTACGTCTTAACATTCGAGCAACGCGAATAGACCGATTTGAGTTAGCCATACTGCATTTTGTGTAGTAAATTGCAAACCATAATGTTCTTTCTCTGTTAGTGTAATTTTTCTTCAATCCCCAATTCATGTGCTTTAGTATTGTTTTAATAGTTTGCTAATATTTCACTCTTAATTGCTTGAAAAGTGTGTAGAATCTGTACACGCGCTATCAGAAGAGCCTTGCTGGTTGATATGTGTGCTTAGGTTTGTTTTGTTTCGGATAAAACTGGAGCAAGTACTTATACGATCCAATATTAATTGTCATGAAGCTGTACATATCTGAGCTCCCAAAATCCTGCTTTCCTATGAAATGGAAGATTAAGGGATAGGTATATGGAGTGTTAAAATACATTTTATTACTTCGTAATCATAGTGTTATTTTAATAGCTGTTATCAATGTGTGTCTTGACCCACTTTTTTCCCTTAAGTTTTTTCTGATCTTTATAAAATTAAGGCCCTATTTCATTCACGGATGTTAAGGGTTAGCCTATTTATAGTTACCGTTTAATGTATATTACCCTTTAAAAATATTTGAGAAATGAATGACGTACGTTTGGAGTGAACCCAAATTTAATTTTCTTATGTTTATTTCAAAGTTGAAATGCATGTTACGGAGGTATTAACGTGGAACGTTTGAACATAGCAGGAGCAATGTTACCTGCAAGTAGCAGTAACTCAGTGCCATACTTACTCCTTACTGATTTCTGTCTGTTACAAACAAACATGAATTCAAATATGATAGGTATCTTATATCAAAGTGGTGGTCTAGCAGCCTCTGAAAAGTTGTCCCTTTAATTCTACAACATCCTAAACACCACTGCCTACATTTGAGCTCTCGGCACATCTAAAAATGCTCTGACAGTGTAATCAAAACGGTACTTTCTGGTTTGAGTATGTTAAGAAGGTGCAAAAGATGAACACACTTCATACTAAATGAGCCATAAGTTAGAAAGTTGACATCTGTGGATGAAACCGGGCCTACGGGTTGGATACCTGAGGTGAAGGTTACAAGGCATATTATAGGTAAGCACTAACAAGCACTACTTTCTTCCTGTACCTCTAACCCCACAGCAAGGATGGTATCGGTGTTTGTTTTCTAGATGTAAGGGTTTCTTCAAGCGCACCGTTCAGAACAGGCGCGTTTACACCTGCGTGGCTGATGGCAACTGCGAGATAACTAAGGCGCAGCGCAACAGATGTCAGTATTGTCGCTTCAAGAAGTGCATAGAACAGGGTATGGTGCTCCAAGGTTCGTACATGCCTTTCTTTACTTACCTACTTACTACCCTGTCTGGAGGTATGGGGAGGCTAAGGGTGCAAAACAACCCCTTTGTTTATAATAAACCAACAGTGGTAATTAAGGGACCCGGGCACCTGTTTTTAGGTGACAACATTATCAAATTCTAGATTTTACACAAGGAGCCAACACATTTCATATGACATTAATAATGTTGGATTATTTAGTGAGAATGCGATTAAGGGCGTATATCATATATTATTTTTGTTTTCCTCCAGTGCGTTTTTCAACACATAAATTGCTCCTTGTGCATCTGTTCCGCTCCATTTTTAAAGATAAATGTTATGGTTGGTCCAAACAAGCTTATTCACAACTCTAGTTACGCGTGCGTTGTACTTTCTGCGTCGTGTGTTGTATTCCACCCAGGAATTCCATTTTGAGATAAATTAGGAAATACATGTTTTGAAGCACCTTTAATGAAAGCATTGTATCTGGCTGTAAACAGCATAACTGAAAAAAAACCAAAAGTTGGTTAAATTTCAAACTCGCTATTTAAATTCAGTATCTTTGGAGGATGAGTTACGAAGATTTTCAAGAAACTTCCCGTACCCCAGATTACGGTTTAAATGACAAATTTGTGAAACTTTTTTCATTTTCTCAAACACGAGATTAAGGAGTTTGATTAAAAGTTCATATGTTTAAGATATTTGCTTGCCAATAAAATTCCTATCTGGCAATATACGCAGAAGTCCTCTTCATGTTTAATGACTCATGTATAACTGTTAAACCGTAAGAGATAAACAAAATCTTACTTTACCAAAAATGTACATAATTTATAAAAATATTAATACATAAAAGGATAGAATGTCAAATTATAAATTATAAAAAATCTGGCATTTATCAACTTAGCTGTTTGGATTATGACAGGGTTTACATTGGCAAGACCAATCGTCATTTAGAAACCAAAATAAAATAACATTTTGGAAATATTAAATATAAACAAATTGATAAATCACTTTACCAGCAGATCATTTTGGGTCATTTTATCATGAAATCCAGAGGTTAAATTATTAAAGCAATGAAATGGATCCATAGATTTGATGGTCTGGGAGAAAAATGTATTTTGAAAAATAAGGATCGCTTAATGAATTTTGAAATAGCAGTCTATCAATAAACTTGTTATTGGCAATACCATAACAAAGAATCCGTCACCTCGCGGCAGTAACGATAACAACGAAACAAACATTTCAAAAGCTAAGTTGCAATTTATTAATTTACGAAACATGTCCCTTTGGAAAATGCATAATTATAACAGATAAGTGAACTTTTGATCACTAATATTTATTCATGTTTCATTTATTCATTTGTATTGCTTCACTGTCAATATCTTCAGTTTTTTCGTCTTTTTTTTTACACAATTTATGCCAAATAAAATATTTATTGTGGCACTATTTTTCAAGTTTTTTGTATTATTGGTTTGAATTGTCAAATGGCTACGTGAAGCAGTCGAGCAGCTATTCACTTTTTTCTTGCGACCATGCAGAAAGAATAAAATTCCAAAGTCATCACATAGCAATGGGTTCGACTGTCGCTTATACCTATTGCTCCATAGTGTCTACTAAGGGAATGTTCGTTTCTGTTAACAAGAAGCAGATAGAAAAATAAGCAGGAAGAGTGGGTAGAGAAAGGTATATGATTTTAACACGCCAAATTTGTATTTGAATAATATATTTAAGGGTTGGAGAAAGCCTTGTTAAGTGATTTTTTATATCACTTATTGCTCAGCGGGAAGCTGATATACAGAGATGCATTCTGGCAATGCGTTTTGCTTTAGCCAGTAGTTACTGAAACATTCAAAGGCCAATTTAGAATAGTAAATGAGATCCTCATACCTCCAGCAGTCTATTGTTCTACCTATACACTAAGACTACATGCTGAATGTTCTCAAAAACTGTTCTAAAAGGAAGAGGGCAGCACCTTCACTTGTCTGTAATCTAATCTCTCAGGAGCTAGCTGTGTGCATACTTGATATTCTGTCTAGTCTTTAGTTGTTAGAGGTTCCTTTATACCTTGTACATCTCTGCACAATGTTGCTTAATTTACAGAGCTTTATGTCTTTGTGAAAGGGACAAAGTGGTGAAAATATGATGTGGTCACTCCTATCTACGAGTATTTGTAGTAGGTTCTGATTCCACACAAAAATTCATTACACATTTCATTCAAAAGTAGGATGTCACATTTGAAATATAAATTCAGCATCTTTCAAGGATCGTCGTCACGAAGATTTTCAAGAAAATTCCCTGCTGTAAAGTATATTTTACAAAAAAGTGTATTTGTATTTTCTCAGAAGCAGCTCTAGGGATTCAACAGGTTTGAGTTCGAATTTCGGTTAGGATGAGTTACTTAGATAAGTTCCCCCTCCTCCCCGGGTGTTATCCCTTATCCTGAGAAGACGAATGTCGTAACTCTAAGCTCTATGGACCCGTCATTTCATTCATTCCTTTACCGTCCTATATTACCTACCCAAGGCCCCCCCCCCCACACACACACACACACACACACACACACACACACACACACACACACACACACACACACACACACACACACACACACACACACACACACACACACACACACACACACACACACACACACACACACACACACACACACACACACACACACACACACACACACACACACACACACACACACACACACACACACACACACACACACACACACACACACACACACACACACACACACACACACACACACACACACACACACACACACACACACACACACACACACACACACACACACACACACACACACACACACACACACACACACACACACACACACACACACACACACACACACACACACACACACACACACACACACACACACACACACACACACACACACACACACACACACACACACACACACACACACACACACACACACACACACACACACACACACACACACACACACACACACACACACACACACACACACACACACACACACACACACACACACACACACACACACACACACACACACACACACACACACACACACACACACACACACACACACACACACACACACACACACACACACACACACACACACACACACACACACACACACACACACACACACACACACACACACACACACACACACACACACACACACACACACACACACACACACACACACACACACACACACACACACACACACACACACACACACACACACACACACACACACACACACACACACACACACACACACACACACACACACACACACACACACACACACACACACACACACACACACACACACACACACACACACACACACACACACACACACACACACACACACACACACACACACACACACACACACACACACACACACACACACACACACACACACACACACACACACACACACACACACACACACACACACACACACACACACACACACACACACACACACACACACACACACACACACACACACACACACACACACACACACACACACACACACACACACACACACACACACACACACACACACACACACACACACACACACACACACACACACACACACACACACACACACACACACACACACACACACACACACACACACACACACACACACACACACACACACACACACACACACACACACACACACACACACACACACACACACACACACACACACACACACACACACACACACACACACACACACACCCCACACACCCACACACACACCCCACACACTCACACACACACACCTTGGTGACAACAAAATAAGCACAAAAGCTGCACTTAGATGTGGTAAAATTAAAACGATAAATATTGCAGCTTTAATAGCTATGATTGGTGCGAATTCAAAGCATTTCCATCCCGATTGTAAGCAAAATGAAAATACGGTGCTGATCCTACATCTACGAATAAGAACTTATCGCTGAAAAAATTTATAGCATCTAAAAGAGAAGTCAGTAATCAACCAACTAAAAGGATAATCTGAATTACTAATAGTCAGAATGCTAAATGTAGTTTTCAAATATCAGAAGTTAATCATTTCACCACTAGGTCCCTTTAATCTGTTTTTGGTGTTTAGATATTGTAATGAATATTGGTAATAAATCACAACAAAGCAAGATGTAGATTTTACTTGCTTAAAACTGTGTTGTTACATCATTTTCTGTAAGAAAGGTTCTACTTTTGACAACCATTGTTTGAAACCACATTTAGAAAAAGAAAATGTCATATGTGCTTGAAAAATGCTCAGTGATGGTATAATACATTCTTAGACATTCCTAATTCGTGTGTAGAAAAGTCCTTTAACAGTCCTTGGTTGCTAAAATCTGAGAAAATTAAAATTATATCAGCATTTGATACTGCTTTACACTAGCTGAGAGCAACTTATTTTATCTAATTTCCACAACATATCTGGTATCGAAGTAAGTTGGTATGCATTAATGAACTAAGTTCAAATAATTGTATTGTATCTGAAATGCAAGAGCTGTGTGATTTTTATCTTTGAAATGTAACAGAAAAAGATGAATTTCTGTGAAGTATTACTGCAATTATTTCTAATCTCTGATATTGTTTTGTATTACAACAGCTGTTCGGGAAGACCGAATGCCTGGTGGACGGAACTCTGGAGCTGTGTACAACTTATACAAGGTATAGGTAGAAAAAGCTGCATTACATAAATTCTTAAGTGATTGTTTTAGAAGCTTTTCCCACACAATTTAGTAATTTACGACAAGTTTATTTCAGATAATATACAAGTGCATGTGGAGTTGAGTAGTTTATACTTCTAAAACTGTTGCACAAAGGGGAAATTTACTACTACAATTTTCAGTTATTTAGTCTAATTCTCAAACCACCTACAGTCATTCCCCGCAAAACAAATCACAATATCCAGTTATTAATATCATTACTTTGTAGTGTCAGGGACCATTCACAATGAAACTTAAAAATCATAACATAAGCTCTAAGTTCTCATGTTTATATGTACGTCAAACATTAGAAACTAGAAAGTGATTCCCATCACATGATCATTCTGCCAACTGCAATAGGGCTTTTTGTTGATGTGTGTAAGAATCACTGGGATATCAATGAAAACCACGGCAACACAAAGTGCAGTGGTAGATGGTGTTTTTTGTGAGTTTAAGTCCTGTAAGCGGGTATCTAGCTCTTCTTCATTTTGTTACATGTACATAATCTCTTTTGTCGTGTATACTGACCCAGAGCGCCATATTAACTCCTTCAACAACACTGATACTACTCAAAAAGCACAGTTTTGAGATAACTGCATTTGAAAGCCTTATTAGCGAAATATTCGCAATTTCAGCACCGTATTCCATATTTCAGGTAGCTTCAGACTAAAGCCTGTTCAAGATATGGCAGCTTTCATTTTCGGTTGAGAACCGTCCTATGAACCAGGAAATGGCTGTAATTAAAACATGACCCTAACAACGGGGGGGGGGGGGAGGATTTTTAAAAATGTTGTTTATTTTAGCTTAATTATTTAATGTGCTGGAAACATTTTTTGTTCCAAACATACTTATTTTCAATTAAGTATAACATTGTACAGACGATGCACTGATTCGATGACATAACTTGTGAATATGAGACCAAGGTAGAAGAAATCCAACTGAAAGATAAAAGCATGATGCGCCTAGTGACTATCATGATATTTTCAAAATTAATTAATTCCCTGTGTTTGACACCATTATGAATCAAAGAGAAGAGGTAACTTCTAATACTATTACTACTACTGATGCGAACCCTGTCTTCTCCCATCAAGAACATAATGTTATTCTTGTCATGCTTTTCAAAATAAACAAGTTAATTTGAGGTTTCTGAGGGGTTTGTTGAATTGAAGTTCAGTGGAAAAACCGGCGAGGTAATAACTGATGAAGTATTGTGTACCTTAGAGAGCCGCTTGCAGATTGTCGTGTATGACGAGACGAAATTTTCATTTTTCCCTCTGCGGGGCACACATTTTTTAAAACCATTAAAGTGTGTGTTTTTGGAGAAAAAATACCTTACAAAATTATCGTGCAGTTTATTTATTTGTTTGGGTTTTATTACGTGCAGTATTTTTATGTTGAAATCGCATTCCATGAAGATCAATGGCATTAGTCCATGTTATGGAAGAAGGGCCTGCCTCCTCCCACCCAAAAAGGACGAAAACATTTGGAAAAGAAGCCACCTGGATCGCGGGTGCGAACTGTTTCACGCTGTCTTGCGATTGGCTGCTGTTTATGTTTTCGCTTGGTTTATGCTAACGTTTCATTTTCATTGTGAATGGCGCCTTAAGCCCACCCATGTACACATTCTAATATTTAAACAAATTATATAATGTTTGCATTATAGGAAACAAAATAATATATGATGCAATATTGTCATTGCTTTAGTCGTCGCCTTCGGCTCGGCGATAACGGAAATGTTTCACTTCCTTTACCATTTATACGAGTATAACCAATATAATTTACCATATAAGTTTGGCAATTTCATGCTTCTGGCTTCTCAAGGATGAGGTAATAGATTTTGTTTATGATCCAACGGCAGTAAAATCAATAGGAAGATGCGGGTTTGTTGTTATCCACATTAGTTTCATTGTCTAGCGTTCTTGTGGTATAGATATGTCAGTACGTATATGCGTTTTGTACAGTTGTATAGGAGCAGCTAATGAAATGTTAACCTACTTCCCCCTCCCCCTCCCCCTCCCCCTCCAGCCATTCCAAATACATCCAGTTGCAATGTTCCTCTTATTTGTTACGTGAAAATCTCCGGAAAATGAACCTTGGCATTCTGAAAATATAAGTACATACATTTATTTTCACGTCTGATATTGTGATTGTGTACCCTAATATGTAACAAGGTAACCAACTGGGATTAAAATTCCTTCCACTTTAAAATTGAGCTTTTGGTAAACATTTTCTCGGCGTTTTTGCTCGCTAAAATGCTTCTTACGCTGCACTTTTCATCCAGTGCTTCTGAAAATGTTGAAGCACCTTCTGAAAGTTGAATGCTCTTACGGGTTTTTCGTTAATGCACTTTCAAAGCAAAAAGGTGAAGCAAAGTATAAAAATTTACAGTGACAAGCTTTACAAAATTATTTTCTTTTGAACCTAAGCTACGCATAAAAATGGCATGTGACAAATTTGTGTACTATGAATAGATAAACAGCAATAGTGATTTAAAATAAATTTAAAATTTTGTCCTGTGAATAATTTAACATTGGACTTTAAAATTCGTTTTTGAAACTGAATATGCTTGAAAACTGTTGAAGTTAACAAAACAACTTTTAAAGCTGTTGAATGTTTACGTGAGACAAGGTTTATAAAATGCATCCCCTTACTTATCAATGTTTGCTTCCTGAGGTGGGCCTAGGCGAGTCAGATAAAGAAGCGCTTCAGTCCTGCGGAGAACAATCGAGATTGCGATTAGGAGAGAATCCGCATAGTTGCATGATGGTGGCTCGATGTAAATAAACAGACGGTCGCCAGTCTAGACGCTGCTGTATTGTTTTCCCTTCAGTAGCGGACAAGATGCTTGACATGAATGAGGTCTGAACTAAGTTTGAACTGTTGCATTCGAGAGGTATTGGATCTCTAATTACCACGAATATATCAATGTGTGTCTAAATAGTCTTATTCTATCAATGATAATGAATGTTTTAGATTTCTTTAGGGGAGGGATATAAATTACATTACTTGCTGTTAAGTTACACCATTAACACTCAGTAGAGTATGGGAAGTACAGTTACAGAGTGGAACAATAGTCTGGAAAAGCGAGACTAAATGGAGTTCACGCTGTTTTGCACGATCGTGTGTTTTATTTTTAATTAATTAATTTATTATTATTATTATTATTATTATTATTATTATTATTATTATTATTATTATTATTATTATTATTATTATTATTATTAATTATTATTATGACCGCCTCCGTAGCGCAGTGGTAGCGCGCCTGCCTGTGGCGCGGAGGACCCGGGTTCGATCCCCGGTACCGGCGTGGAATTTTTTCCGCTGGGAGGTCTGGTACGGGGTGCACTCAGCCTCGTTAGGTCCCTGGGGGGTCAATTGAGGAGCTATCCTGATAGAAAGGTAGCGTCCCTAAAAGGTCAAAGTAGTCGCCTTACGGTCGGGGGAGTCGGCGTGCTGACCCCCGCTACCCCCAACCTGCACTCCTCCGTGGCCTTGGCTGCGGCTGGAGGACGCAGCGGCCGGGCGATGAGGGTAACCTCTGAATAAGGGGAAGACGCCCTAGGGAAATTATTATTATTATTATTATTATCATTATTAATAACAGACTTTGAGTCAATTGTGGGATGGTTAATGGCGTGACTTGATGAGGGGTATTAGAACATACTCATGTGCACGATTCTAGAGGTTCAGTATATTGCAACTCTATCAAGACGCATTGCATAGGTATTGTTGTATTTCACTTGCCGCCCTACTGTACAACTGTAAGCACGACGTTTACCTTGGTACCGTGTTATGGAACAGACGTAGACAACACACTATGCTACAAAACTTTTTGGCGGCGGCGGCGTCGTGCCCGAGCAGTTAGACCGTTAGCCTCTCACTAAAGGTTCTATCTTAGGGACCTGCCTGTGGTATTCGTGGTGTCTAGGCGGGTTTTCTCCGGGTTCTCCGGTTTCCCCCGTCACTCATTCCACCAACTGCTCCATCGTCACATGTTCATTCATCATACCTGGTGGTTGGCTGACCACCTGCTTCCAGGTGTTCACTCTTTCTGGTCCATAGGTTCCTGTGCTCCCCGACAGGCGTCTGACCCTAGGCACTGGCTTGTAAGTCCTACATAAGGGGACGGTAATCAGATAAAGAACAAGAAACTAGGTAACTCGTTTTATGTAAGATTTAATTGTACGGTATTTATTGTAAAATACATTCAATTGTTGAGGTGCCTAAAACGGTATACTTTGATACGACATGGATACAGAATTCAGCTAATTCTACTAAGCTTATTTATTCTGCAGATTTAACTACGAATGTAGTTAAAATGTATAAATGTTTGTGAAGAGAATATACATGGATATTAAATATTTGGTTAACTGCCCTCCGCCATAGGTTACTTTGTCTAATGTTATTTTAACAGCGGTGATTACTGGAGTGAGTGTATTCCGTCAGATAACATTAGTTGCGTAATCGCCTTCGTGTACTATTTTAATTTCTGCCTATTTTGTTCTATTGGTGGACCTTGAGATCGTGGTATTTTGGCAATTGAGGATAATCACGAGAAACAGTCGTATTGGATAGTGCGCGGGATTTAATCCTGCGACCTCTCGAATGCGAGACATAGACGATAATCCTGAATCATGTGGCTCTGTTTCAAATACTTGTACAGGAGTTTTGGTAAAAGCCTCCTCGTATAAAGTTCAACTGCAACACTTGTGATCGTGGAGTGACTTTTTACCTTTCAACATGTGCGCAGTTGGTATGAAGATAGATAGATGACCAAAATATCGGGAAGCTAATAAATGTGAGACACAAAGGTGCCGGGAAAGTCCAACTGAATCATAGATGATGGCACGCGATCCATGACCTTAAGGCAGGAAAATGAGCAATATTCGGCAACCATCGGAAATATTCGCTGCACAGTAGTGCCAGCCTGACGAACAGGAAGATGCTTCAGGCGGTGGAGTCGGGAAGTAGCGGGTTCATGTTCCAGTCAAAATTAGTGTCTTTTTTCCTTCTTTTCTTTGCGGTTCCCGTCAATTCCCATGTAATATTGTATTGAATATTCAATGCCATGAGGCAAAGTTTCATCTGCAGAGCAAATGTAATAGAAATAATCAATAATATATGGTATGGGAAGGCGACTACGCAACTAACACCGTCTGTATGGCATACAACTCAAGTGAACTAACAAGCCCGCAGTAAAGTCCTGAAATCACTAAGTAGTTAAAGCAACGTTGAACAGTAAAAAACAGAAGCTAAAGAAAACACATAATTCTGTTCAAGTGCTCTGATTACGACAAATTTTTTATCAACACTTATTCTTGAGGAATGTGAATGAAATAAAAGCATTAAAAGAGCTTGTTGATGCTGCATCCTTTGTCAAAATTCTTTCCAAGAACTTTAGTTTACAGAAGTTTAAATTCAGATTAAAGTTTTTTTCTTCCGTGTGTGTCTTACTAGAACTTAATTAATTTTAAATGTAGGTAACTACTCACTTTTAATACGCAAAACATGCGATTTATAAGGGATTCATGTTCAATCACAAAATTGTAGCTTAATTGTCTTCGCTTCCAAATTAAATGCCCTTAAGAATGAGGTTAGTAGGTAATAGAAGCGGGGATTTACGTTCACTTATATTTTATTAGGTTTTTAATGTAAGATTATTTGTTCATTTCATATTATTTTTTAAAAGATGAGTAGTACAGTTTTGTGCGAGAACATAAATGCCTTAAAATCATGTAAGTCTTTGCTATAGGAAATCATGTATGAACGCATTGCGACATTCGTCAGTGATAAATTCACGAAAACCTACATTATCCGCCACTGCCCATCTGTTTACCCGTCGAACCATAAGCCGACCTTGCCCGCCTCTGTAGCGTGATGGTTAGCGTATCTGTCTCACGTTTAAGAGGTCGCGAGTTCGAATCTCGCTTAGGGTAAGTTATCCGGGTAAGGTTTTTTTCCGAGGTTTTCCCTACCCTGAGAAGACGAATGTCGGGTAACTTAAAGCTCCATGGACCTCGGGCTCATTTGAGCATCATTTCACCCATTTCATTCATTCGTCCGATATGACACAATGTTGGAGGGCGTTAATTGTTTTGTTTACATCTAGCCACATGTGCCAATCCAGCGTGTTACACAGTTCTACGCCCCTGACTTCTTCTGATTGAAAGTCCGTTGGGAAATTTCCCTTGAAACGCTTCTAGGATACTCTTAACAATTTAGTAAAGTTGCAAAAATAAAAACACAATTGATTCTCTCCAATTCAGCATCTTCCTACGATTTGAACTGCTAGTTACTCCATTCTTGTGAGTGTTGTTTAACGCCGCCTTCCAAGTTGCTATAGATTAACATGATAACAGCTGAATCAAAAGCTGCTGCAATGCTCACCATTACAAATTGTTTTGTTCATAATGATCAAAGCAAGAAACATTTGAAGCAAGGATAATGTATACCACTCTCAACAGAACCAAATATTGGCTAACTGGCTTTCGACCAGTTCTCGTTATGTAAGAAAGGGACTTGAGGGTGACATTTATGTAGCAAATCCCTTCTTATTGGTATTAAGTTACATTGATATCGGTTTAATGTATCTTTTGAATTATTCGAGGCCTTTTAATGGACTTCTTTTTTCAAAAGGCGTCCACTACCATAAAAATATAATAAAGATATTGTGCAACAGCAGAACCATTTTGTCATAAAGATCTAACGAAAAATGTGAAAATAACTAACCTTTTAGTATCTAGGTTGCAAAGCTTATATTTTAATTGTATATTTAATTTTTTTTCCGTAGCTTTGAAACACACTTCAAATTTCTAGCATGAAAGCTGTGTCATACTATAGCATCTGAATATGAGTAAATTAAAAATATATAAATAGAGTAAAATGCTTTTAAAGATCCTTAAGTTATAAACATTTAAGTGGGACGCAATTGAACGAACTGATAAACGGTGTAGAATTCTAAAAATATAGATTTAAGATTACCAAACACTATTTGTTTTCCCGAAAAGTTGACCAAATTACACCAATTACGCCCTTAGATGTTCCCTCTTTACTTACCTTAAGTTATGGGGGGGGGGGGGGTATAACGTCGCTGTTTTAACAACTCAGGTCTGCAGAGTTTAATAAAAAATGAATGCTGAAATATAAAGTTGGAGGGACGTGGGTGGGGGGAGGGGGGCGGTGGCCTGGACGTCTCGATATAAACCGACCAACTAGGAAAGGACATACAAACTGATCCATTGTTGTCGGCACGCGCCGTTCTTTCCTTACTATACTATACAGATAAAGTCGCACTAAGCGGCTAGGTGCTGTGCAGATAAACATACCGTACAGGAGAACCTGTACGACCTGTTCTCGAATGCGGGGATGCGCTCAACTAGGAACAATCAAACAGAAATCTTACATGTTCGGTTTTAAACACATATGCTAGTACTTATTTAATTTACCTTTGAGGTATTATTACGCAGTACGTGGATGACCGAGCTTCGCTCGACTTTTCTTTTTTTAATCGTGCTTTTTTGGGAGAATATACTTATTTAAATAAACTTGAACACACACATACATATGATACGCCTTTATTTGTATATAGCATCTGTTTTCTTTAAAAGATATCATCTTATCCCCACAGAAAGATACAGCTTTAATCTGCTATTCATTTGTTCGTTTACAATGCTACAAGTAATATGTTTTCAGGTTGGTTAGTACCTCTAAGTAGGCGTGGCACAGAAGGCATAGTCTCGTGACAACGAATGGTGTATCGGAACAGCGTTCCAACGCCTTCTACAAGGCCAATGACCTCGCGCTACCTTGTTCATTTCTTGGTGCGGTTACACCATGCAAAAAAGTTCAGGTAGTAAACTTTGTAATTGGTTTGTGAAAAAACTGTTAGACGAAGAGGGGAAAAATAAAAACAAGTAACATTCCGAAGTGGACACATACTAAGGTACCAATAGGTGTACGTATATCCTAACATCCTATCAGTTCAGTATCACGCGATCTCTGCACCTGCCGGGTCACACTATGGGTTTGATGGGCCGATTAGTTCTATTACTTATGTCTATAGATAAGTAACAAATAACTAATATCCTATTACCATGTGGCACAAAGTTATACCTAGGGTAATCTGTTGACTCACAGTGTCTTAGCTTTCCTATTTTCTTTCAAATAAAATACAACGGAAGGCGGCGTTAAGTTTAGCAAGTTTAGAATTAATGATTAAGTGAAGCTATAGCAACAGGTTTTGCCATTGGTTTGTATGGTTGTGTGTTTTGTAAGGTCAAGTACAAGAAACATAAGAAGAATCCAAAAAACGGGCAAGTGAAGGGTCAGCAGCACCAAGCGGAGAAACAGAAAGGACTGGTGACCCCGGAACATGGTATCCCTCCGCATCTGGTCAACGGCACGATCCTCAAGACAGCGCTCACCAACCCTAGCGAGGTAAGTCCCTACCTCAAAACAATTGCCCGGGAACCAGAACGGGGGAAAAGTAAAACACTTGCTTTAAGTGTGAGCATGCATTGCAACGGTCTGTCTCCTTGTAGTCAAGGAAGCTGTGGCCCATAATTACCACCAGAGTGCTCTCTAATAGCGATGGTTTCCCATACCTGTTTGCATTCTCAGTTTCGTCTCTTCATAGTTTTATTTAATTTAGAAACACGTAGGTATACATATTCTTTAACGAATTTGACACGGAGTGTATTCCCTTCAGCGGCGCCGTGGCCGAGCGGTTAGACCGTTCGCCTTATCACCTAGGTGGCCCGGGTTTGATCCCAGGGACAAGCTGTAGCATTCATGGTGTACAAAGCGGTGTCTGAGCGGATTTTCTCCGGGTTATTCGGTTTCCACCGCCACTCATTCCACCAACTGCTCCATCATTACCTTTCCATTCATTCACTTCGCCCGCATTTCGTATCATCCTCTTGCTCACTGTCGTACCTGGTGTGTCGGTCTAGGTGGCTCAGTTGGTTAGACGCTGGCCTACCGATCCCAAGGTCGCGGGTTCAAACCCGGCCCAGGCCGATGGTTTTTAAGTGTGCTTAAAAACGTCAGCTCCATGTCAGTAGATTTACTGGCATGTAAAAGAACTCCTGCGGGACGAAATTCCGGCACACCGGCGACGCTGATGTGATCCTGGCAATTGACAGCGTCGTTTAACAACAAAATAATTTTTTTTGTACCTGGTGCTTATCTGACCACTCGCTTCCAGGTCTTCCCTCTGTCCGGTACATAGGTTCGTCTGCTCCCCGAAAGGCGTCTGACCTTGGGCACTGGCTTGTAAGTCGTACATAAGGGGAGGGTAATCAGATGAAGAATAAGAAGAACTGTATCCCCTTCCTATCTTAGTCTCTTTAGCATCTAAAGGTCAGGTCAGCGAAACATAGTTCTACTTTGCCAGCTGGCGTTTCGAAGTTGCGAATTAATACTTTAGAAAGTATTCATGATTAAATAGGTGCAGTTTTTTTCATGTTATCAAAAGAATGATCAGAGAGAACAATATAGAGTTAATACCTAGCGCATTGCAGTGATTTCAAGCAGGTGGAACCGATGCAGGCTCGTACACGTGAACTTCCGGTACAACACTCAACCGCCGCGGGCTGTTTTCACTTTCCAAGCCTACTGAAAGTGAATCTCTTTTACTGCTGTGTCCTTTATCGAATGTGCAAACTTTCCCCTCTTAGCTTTCCCTACACATGCCACTTTCGCCACTTTCTTTTGTCTTAGCAACATTGTTAACAGAAGATAAGGACTGTCTAGTCAGCTACATTTCAAATCAGTTTACTTTGTTGCGTGAACAAACAGAAGAAAAAAAATAGTGGATTAGGATTTCACTGATTTTTTCGTCCATGCTTCGTGTGATCTTCTGCTGTTTTATTAGAAACAGAAGCACAGCACAATAAATGAGAAACAAAACAAAACACGTATTATCTCTGAGGACAGATCCTAAGCGCCGATCTTCAAAGATATAGAGTTTAATAGAACGGAATCGAATTAGCTTATCCACAGTGCTGAAACTAATAGCGTTAACTGAATTATTACATATCAGAATTTAAAAAAAAACATTTCATAGGGAATTTTCGAATTTGGTGAAATCGGTATAAAATGAACGGCATGCCCTGAGATTACCCTAAAAACTGAAAATTAGTTCTAACATCCTTAGTTTAACAGCAGTGGTGCGTTACTCTCATCACAAAACAAACATACCTGAAACTTTTCACGATCTTGGAATGGATATATAACTGCCATTGCTAAGATCGCTTTGTTTTAATGGGAATTGTGGAATTAAATGGCTTCCGTATAACAAGAAAGCAGAACAATTTCATTCCAATAGTCCTCGGAGCATTTTCATATAATTTAACTTATGAATTGTGGGTTTGTTAAATTAGTATAAGGTATCCAATACAGAAAGTAGGTATTCTAGTACTGACCCCGTAATATGTTAATTCTAGTGATGAACACTAATGAAAACAATCGAATGATTCAATAGCCGCCTATCGTTTTATTCGATTGCTGACAAATATTCGGTTTTAAAAAGCTTTTAAGTAGCTTTAATCGATGATACGATGCCAACTCCATTCCTAAGAGTATAAATTAATGTATGCTCTAATTACTACAGAATAATTGCAAGAAATAATATAATATGCACTAAAACCATATTTACTCTAGGTCTAAAGCGCCTATTTATAACGTACTTTAAAGTTCGAAAGAAGATTAGTGTGTTATCCCCATTGCTACTTCGTGCATTTTGCGTAAATAAACAGCTTTTAAACCCAAATGAAAAACCGACTGTTTCATTCGATGGTTATTTCTCATTATACAATATATTCGATTGCTGAAACATTCGTTATTGCCTATCACTATTTTGATACTGCCAGTATACTTGAACAGAAGAACAGCGCAATCATCCAAATGCACTCTCACTTTCCCTCTGTCCATATCCTCTCCCAGGCATTCTTCAACAAACTATCCTTCAGTTTCCACCAACTCATCCGGGGACTGGGAGAGTACGACTTATACCCCAAAGTAACGTACTTACGACAGGCAACCCTTAAAAAGTAAATCCCTGAACCCTACCCACAACTACAATCCTTCCCAAATCTCAACATAATGGATACAAAATCTGATGTGCTGCACTCACACGACTTCCTCTACTCTTGTCTAACCATTCTTACAAGATCATATTCCTATATCTATATCCTATATTCATGTTAGATGAGATAAACACTTGCAAAAATTATCTTACTGCTTATTTCAAGGTAGGTACAAGGGGAATATTAGAATACAGTAGGCTTTGAGCGATAGTCAAATCTTTTAAAGCTTTGAGATTTCGTTATAAAAAAGTTAATAACGATGTTCCATTTGACGAAAGTTTTAGTATTCAAAACTGACACAAACAAGAAATATCTCCGAAATGGTTCACTCTAGAAAAAAAAATAGTTGGACTTAAATTATGTGTTTTAGCAAGATCTACATTTTTATATAGTAAGTAGTCTACAGTTTACCAGTTATTCAAAAGTCATCCAGAGTAAACAGGACTACGTGGGTTATAGCCACAAAATCCAAAATGTTCATTTCGTTTGCCATAAAAATATCTCATACATATGGCATTTTAATCAAAATCGTTAGAACCACTTTCGGGAAAATCAAAATTTTTAAAAATTGTCCATGTAAAGGGTAGTTTAGGGTGGAGGGATTTGCTTCAAAATCTTCGTGTCGCATCCTTGAAGTACATTAAACTTAGATACCAACTTTGGTTTTTAACCGACTTTTTGTTTTTGAGTTATGGTGTTCCAGACTGACACACACAAACACGCACACGCGGACCTTTCTTTAAATAAGTTTTTTTTTTTTTTTTTTTTTTTTTTTTTTTTTTTTTTTTTTTTTTTAATTCAGGGGGCCTCAAAATATTTCCGGTGAAATCTCGACATCAAATTTTTGGGTGGAATACAATAGTTAGTGTGCCTCAGGATCATCTCCGTTAAGGCCAGTAGAGGGTAATTTTATCATCTGCAACCATCACCTCCGTGTCAAGCGCAGAACAAAATCCTAACGCCTAGCGTGATGCAGCATACAACCTGTAAGACCGCGGTGCAGGAGAAGTTGCATACAAACCAGGCGTTCTGCCATTATGCTGGTTTCTTCCGATAGTGACGTTGCTTCTTTTATTATTTTGGAATGCGTTGGTATATTCTCTTGTTAGACCAACGGCTATAATACCATCGGAAATATATTTATTTCGGCTAACCCCATTTTAAATAGATTCTCACAAAAGTGACACCGATTATGCGATAGAATTATCGTGAAACTACGTAGTTTGCTTTGAATTTCAAGCACTTGCAGCAAATGTTAAGATAAATGAAGCTCAGTCTCTAAGATATTTATTTACTTTTTGCACCTGCGGAGGTAGGTTCAACAGCAGGGTTATCTCAGAAAAATGGCATGCATAATTAAAAATTAAATAGAAGGAAATGTTTTTGGTAGCTTACGATGGTAAATGATGTATTGAAGATAGCAAGGAGAAACTAAATGAACATGTTTTACTTTCCCTATCGCTTACCTACAGCAATTAGAGAGAGTATTCTACCCCCAATCAAAAGTTCGATATCGAAATTTCTCATGCTTTGAGATCCTCTGAACTTCCCAAAAAATATTAGTCTGTGTGACCTCCTGTATAACGTGGCAAGCGAGCCTCATTTTGCTATAATAAGACAACGGCATGTTTCAATAAATTGTAAAATTACAAGCTTTGTATCCCACAAGGCAAATTTGCCTAAGGCCAGAGGTGCGTCGAAGTTTCTGCACGTGATTGAAGCATGTAATGTACTTTTTACTTTCTCTACTGGTAACTAGAAGGAAGTATTGTATTCTACCCAAAAATTCCATGTGAAGATTTCACCGTAAATATACGTATGTTGTGAGACCCCCTGAATTAAAAAAAAAAAAAGCACTTTTAGAAAAAGGTCCGCGCGTGTGTGTGTGTGTGTCATTCTCTGGATAGCATACCTCAAAAACGAAAAGTCGGTTAAAAACCAAAGTTGGTATTTAAGTTTAATGTCTTTCAAGGATGCGACACAAAGATTTTGAAGAAAATAGCCCCACCCTAAACTACTATTTACATGGAAAATTTTGATTTTCTTGAAAATGGCTCTAACGACTTTGATTAAAATGTTTAAGATATTTGTATGACAAATGAAATGTATATTTTGAATTTTCTGGCTATAGCCTATGTAGTCCTGTTTACTCTGGATGACTTTTGAATAACTCGTAAACCGTAAGAGACAAACAAAATCTTACTATACAAAAAATGTAGATCTCGCTAAAACACACAATTTATGTCTGAATAAATTATTTTGTAGAGTGAACCATTTCAGAGATATTCCTTGTTACTTGTTATTCCTTGTTTTGTTTGGAAAACTTAAGACTCTCGTGAAATGGAACATCATTGTTCATTTTTTGTATGTTAAACGTGCAAACAGAATGGGATCTCAAAGCTTTAAAATATTTGACTATTGCAGAAAGCCTACTGTACTCGAATATTCCCCTTGTACCTACAAGGAAATAAACAATAAGATAATTTGTACAAATGTTTGTCTCAACTAACACGAAGAAGATATAGGAATAAGAGTTTATAAGAGTGGTTAGTACAAGAGTAGAGAAAGTCATGAGAGTGCAGCACATCAGATTTTTTAAACATTGACAATTACCTCATTTTCAAGCATCAATTCAACTAAAAAATGAAAGGTTAGCTGAACATTGCTCCGCACTTTTAAAGGAAACAACCATTTACTCCACCGTTTTATTTTTGCATAATCAGATTTACCAATTTTAATAAAATGTTATTTAGGAATATGTTTGTGAGATATTAACACGAAACAAAATGCATATCTTGAATTTTCTGTCAATAGCCTGTAAAGTCATCTTCATTCTGACTGAATTGTACAGTTTTTGTATATCTAGGAAATGATACAATACAAAAACTTGCCTATGGGTAAAATTTAGAGGCTGTTAAGATATATATAGTATCAAACTTTTTTTTGTTTCTTCTATAGCATTGGCCTTTTGAGAAACATTCCATGTTGTATGTATACATTTGTACATCATCTGATGGAACACATTTGGTATGAGCTCGTTACTGCAACTTGTAATATAAATATCTGGAGGTATGCGAGTTTGCTAGTGTGTGTGCACGCATGTATGTGAAAGCTTTTATTTTTGTGCTTTTTTAATATGTTTAAAACAATCTTGGTTGACTTTGCCCTCTAATATTCGCAACATTTCAAATTTAGAGTAATTGTTAGGATTGTGGCTCGATGTAAACAAAAGAAGAGTTTGGCTTATTCCTCTCAGTGTCTGGTTTTCAAGGGCAAGCCACAGTGTTGTGGTGCCTTATGCTGATCCTTCAAGTGCAGAGGTGGACTGGTAATTTAAGGATAGTTTGTAATGACTAACAGGAAAAAAATCATTAGCAAATGATAAAATGCATGAGAATTAGACAGGAGAAATATTGTTTGATAACATGAGCCAGGGTGCTCAAAAAACTTGAAGTGAAATATGGAAATGAGGAACTCGTGGCTGTGTGCTTGTTTCTCTGTTGAAGAATCAAGTGAGTGCTTGTTGTTTGCAGGTGGTGCATCTGCGACAGAGGTTGGACAATGCTGTGAGTTCCTCGCGGGACAGAACATTCCCTATAGAGGCGACTCTGGGCATGATCCAGACACTTATTGACTGTGATGAATTCCAGGATATTGCCACCTTGAGGGTAACTCACTCATATATTCTAAAGTAAAAAAAAAAAAATTAGAAACTAAAAACTTCACTTATCTTAGTAATGTTGCAAGTTATTTTTTCTAAGATAAGTGAAGTTTTTAGTTTCTAATTTGTTTTTACTTTAGAATCTTGTTGCTTCACTGTTAATAGCTTCAATTTCCTTAATTCACTCATATATATGCTTTCTCAAACAAGGGTGAAAATTAAGGGCTAGTGAAAGACTTGTATATGTATACTTGTATTTTGAAAATGATGAAAGGACATCTAAATAAACTAATCACAATTAATTAAGTTTGGTTTGGTTTAAGGGCGCTCAACTTCTATAATTAATTAAGGAAAATTGAA
Source organism: Tenodera sinensis (assembly GCA_030765045.1). Taxonomy (NCBI): domain Eukaryota; kingdom Metazoa; phylum Arthropoda; class Insecta; order Mantodea; family Mantidae; genus Tenodera; species Tenodera sinensis. Next base: position 20,942,012 of record CM060970.1, read on the forward strand.
GCTGTTAACAGTGAAGCAACAAGATTCAACATTACTAAGATAAGTGAAGTTTTTAGTTTCTAATTTGTTCTTACTTTATAAGCATAATTATTTATTCAGTTTTATAAATCTGGCTCAAAACAAAGTAGAGTACAAAATATATACAAAGCTTAATTCTTAATTCTTCATTGTTAGTTGCTAAAACTGGCATAACATTTGTTTCCAACAAATGCCATCTCATGACCCACTAAACTATAGATGCAACCATAAATGCTTTAAAATTATTTTTACAAGTTAAATTCAAACTTAAGACATGAATAAGGCCTGATTATTGTAAAAACTAAGAATAAAAAGTTCCTTCTTGAACAATATGTGGTAGCATCATATAAAATAACTTGTTTACTTGCAAAGAATATAAAAATTATAAACAAGAAAAAACTTAATATCTGTCTGGTTGCTAATTCAAACAAACAGCTCTTGGTCAGAATTGAGTTATCTTCTTGTTAATGCTTTGCTATCCATAAATGATTTTCTGAAACATATATGTAGTACACTTATTAGTTTTATTATAATAAGATCATTAAAGCATAATGTTATTAATTTTTATGTGTATATTTAGATCTATGTTGTGCATATTTACTGTAAAGTACGTGTAAATTCTGATGAAGCCATAAATACATATTGTATATTTTCAGTGAATAAAGGTCTAATCTAATCATAAAAGGAGTCAAATGGAAACATCAAATATTTTTTAAACTTTTTTAATTGAACAAAAGTGGAACATAAGTATATTAGTTTTCAACATAGTCTCATCATTCAAAACACTTCCTGCAGCACATAGGAAGTGCAATTCCTATGAAAAAAATTATTTTGGTCTTGTGACAGCCACTTATGCACCTCTTTATCAGAACAACATTTATTTTGTGCCATTGCCTCTCTAAGTGATCTAAACACTGAGGGTGAGGTCGGGTGAGAATGGCGCACATGGAAGTTCTGGAGTGAGCTGCTGTGGCACCTTCTTGCAGACACTTTGTGAAACTTAAGCACATCATGAATGATGTGATGTGTTTAGCCATGTGACTAATATTCAGATTTGCGGCTATTTTATCCACTGTCACATGTGATTTTCTGTCACAGTGGCTTTACTGCTGCAGTAGACTGTGGTGTGCCTGGCATGGGCACAGAATATCTGTCACAGGTGTCCCGTCAAACTTTCTATTTCACTCACACTTAGTGCAGTGATAGACATACATCACCATACTGGACCTTCATTCACCACTAGATTTCAATAGTTTTCATATCTTAACTGCTCAGAAAACTGATGACAGAATGCTGTCCTTCCTTGGTGTATGTTGCAAGTGGGGCAACCATTCTGAACTGGTATTGTGGCCACATTCATTTGTCTGCAGTATTTTGCCACCTGTTGAGCTTTCCTTTCAGCATTAGAGACAGTATTGCCAACTTACAGAACATTGATCCGAACTACTGATTTTTAATTACACTCTTGAGGTTTTCATTTGACTCCCTCATATGAACTACAAGAATAAATAATCATGACTTCATGCAAAAGAACCCAAGTCAGTCAAATAACAGTGACCAAGAGAATCCTGCTGTTACAGTAAATACTCGTGGATGTACTTATACTTACTCCCAAAGAGGATGTATAACTTGTTGGGATGTACTGAACCTTATGACAGGATATAATTACAGTGTAATGTATGATGTTACAGAATCTAGACGAGCTGTTGGACCACAAATCAGATCTCTCAGAGAAGCTATGCCAGATAGGAGACTCAATAGTTTACAAGCTGGTGCAGTGGACCAAGAGATTACCCTTCTACCTGGAGCTCCCTGTGGAGGTAATGTCTTGTCTGCATAAGCAAAATAAATGTGCTACAATAAACACAGTAGCAGGAAGATACATTTTTTCATTCATTAATTCATTGAGCATGCATTCATTCATTTATTTATTTGATTGCAACAATTGAACAAATGAGTGAGATATTTGTCTGTCAAAAATGTTCATTAGTTTCCACTGATCACATTAGGGAATTCTCAGAATATGTACATGTTACAGTAGAATCCTGAAATAATGCGACTTTTGGAGAACATGCTTTAGACTCACATTATAATTATTCCATGGTATATTAAAATGTGAGCTTAGAAGTGACAAAAGTCAATCTCATGGAGGTGGCGAGAAATATTCATGCAATAAGAAATTACAGTACATTGTAAAGTATGTAATATACCGTAAAGTATACCACTTTTAAATGCTATTATACCTGGCAATCTATCTCAATTTATACAGTATATACAATTACACTGTACCCATTTTACACTAACCTAACTGTGTATTGTCTTAAAAAGACAATGTCGGCATAATTCACAACTTTTTTTTTTCTGCATATTGTTTGATTGTAGCAAGATAGAGATGAGTACTGTTTGATTCATTTTGCTCCTCCATACACCGAATCATCCTATGATACTTGTCGCTTCATTAACATATCTTCTTCCGTGTGCATATCTCGTTACTTTGGGAAATTCTTAGCAATGCTGTGGCCAAGGTCCATAGTAGGGGTAGTGAAAAGTAAATTCCCAGTACCACTTTCTGAGGAAAATTTTAAACTCAACTTTCAAAAATAAATAAATATGTAAAATGTACAATATATTTTTGGGGGATATACTTTCCCCAACATTAAATACAAATCTGCTGTATTTTGGACCACACTTCTACTGTAAATACAGTTATCAGGGGTATAAGTGCAGATATTTTTACTGGTAATTGAGGACAGCATAGCGAACAACATTACATCAATATTTGCTTCATTTGCAGACTTACAATTTTACATATTAAAAGTAGTATGTTTTCAGGTTGGTTATAATCTTCGCAAAACTTAAAGGCATATGGAGGTGGGGCGTACTGCGGACTCCAGCGAATCCTATGTTGTCCCTCCTATCAGCGCTGCCGAATATGGTACATGCATCTCACACAACCTTATGTACAGACCGTCTGCCGGTACACGCACTACGCTTGGCAACAGCGCTCTGTTGAGCATTGGCCAGCGTTCACATGCCTTTAACTTTTGCGAGCGGAATAGTACCTCTAAGTAGGCTTGAAAAAACGTATGACGTTCTCATGATAATTTATGGTGTACTGGAACCAGGTTTCAGTACTTCCTGCAAGGCCAATGACTGCGCACTACCTAGGCCAGTAGGTCATGCCTCAAGGTGTGAAGCAAAACAGATAGTATATATGGCAAGCATTGTTTATTTTGCATGAAATGAGTCCATAGAGTCTAGGTATGGTTTACCCAAAATACACAAGCCAGACATCACCATGAGACCCATAATGAGCAGCACAGATTCCCCAACTTAGAAACTGGCAAAATGGCTGTCTAATAAATTTAATTCATTACCTAAATTCGAAATTTAAGCATAAGATATAGTTATGAATTGATAGAACACATTAAGGACTTCAAATTAACAGGAGAGGACACCCTGGTCTCCTTTGATGTAAAGTCGCAATTTCCCAGTATACCAATAAAAAAAACTCCGACCACTGATCAAAAATTGGCTCAAATCACTTGAAATGTCATCATCAGAATTTGCAAATGCATAGAACTCACCAAATTATGCACAGAACAAAATTTCTTCCAGTTCCAAACAAAGTATTTCCGTCAAACTTCAGGTTTAGCAATGGGCAACTCTCTCTCACCGTTGTTGGCAGATATTTACATGAGTTCATTAGAAATAAGGATAACAAAAGGTTTCTCGTGGATGTTCAAACTCTGGCAGCGATATGTGGATGACATATTTGCAATAGTTCCAAAAAAGACACATCAGTGACGCATTAAAAAACTTCTAAATATACAGGACAAAAGCATAAATTTCACAGTGGAAGTGGAAAAAGATGATCAATTACTGTTTTTAGATCTAAAATTTATCAAAAACAAGGATAGAATAAACTTTGGTATTAACAGAAAACCAACGCAGACGGACAACTACATAAAAGCTAGTAGTTACAATCCAAGAAGCCACAACCAAGCAATCTTCAATAGTTTAACTTATAGATTGGTGAACATCCCTCTTCCAGCAGAAGAATATAAAACAGAATATTACAGAATAATTGAAATAGCACAAAAAACGGTTTCCCCAAAGAATTAGTACATAAAAAAGTAAAATGAGCAGAAAAGAAAAAATTACTAAAAGAAACTACAACTCTCACAGCAGCAGAAACAAAAATGACATTCAAAAAATTTACATATCATCCATGGGTCTTTGATAAATTTTAAAAAGTGTTCAAGGAATACAGCATTCAGCTAGCACCAGTAAACCATTACTCCATAAAAAACCTGCTGCTTTCAAACATCAAAGATGCTATTCCACCTAACAAAAAATCTGGCATATACCAAATTGAATGCAGTGATTGTAATGAAATATACATAGGAAAAACCAAAAGAAATTTAGAAATTAGATCCAAGGAACACGTTAGGAACATCAAGAGTAAACAATTAGTAAAATTAGCAGTTGCCTTTCACTTTTGGACAAAAAATCACTACATAAAGCCAGAGCCGAAACTCCTCAAACACATCACTGGAAAACAAGAGCTGTTCACATGGGAACAAATCTTCATTTTAAAAAATAGAAACCGAGTATTTAATTTCGACATTCCCCAGAAAGATATTTTCAGCAAGTTTCTTGAACCGTTACCAGAAGAAACATCAGAAGAAGCATCGCCATCCACACCATGGAAACCCAGTTACTGTCCGGTTGATAATGGAGGAAAGTTAACCTCTGAAATGCGTTCCGGAAAATTATAAATGTAAGTGTTGTTTAGTGTTATTAATTTACTCACCTTTTAAATTAAAAATGATGACAAATATTTGCTTCATTGCCCACCGTCTTAGCACCATCCTCTTGTACACAGGACTAATGCTTATGATTCAATGAATTGTTCAGCAACATGAAAAAGAAAGCTTAATAGAATTACTACCAAAGTGTAGTATTCCATGTATTCCTTCATTCAGTAGAAGTTGTTATTTAGTAAAGATTTAAGGAATTTAAATTTTATTGTGTTTATATATATATTGGTAGACTATTGTATAATTTTACTCCAATGAACTTACAGGATTTTTCAAATGCAGTAGTTTTATGAAAGTAGATATACCTGTGTGTATATTTGTACTTGATCGTGTACTTGAACATTTATTACTAAATTTCCTAGGTTGTTTTTTTGTTACTGATTAAGTGGTATCTTGTGAGTGAAGTGTTGCAGAGATGATCTGCTTAGTGACAGCAAAACATGACTTGTTTTAGTGGTCTGATAACTCATAATGTTTGTGTAATTGTTATATTACAACTTTCCTCTATTTGGAGTACTTAGAGTTTATCCTGGGGTCCCCTACAGCAGAACACACTGGTTATATTTAGTAACCCTTCCGCTTTCTCCAATATTAGTTTATGAACATTTGCTTCCTACCTTTTTACTAATCTTATCCTGCTCTCACTCTCCTCTTTAATTTCTATTTCTTGATTTATTTCATTCCCCATCTTTATTAACTTTTCTTCTTTCTGAACGTTTCTTATCAGCTCAAGTCTTGTAACGCTTCTTTATTGTGTTTGTTATATACTTCATTAATCTCACTCTCCAGCTTTACACCCCCGTGGACAGAGCTGGGGATGCAACTTGGCCTGTGAATGCTTGTGTTGGGGGTTAATCTTCACTATCCCCGTTTCACTATAACATCACTTTCACTGTACATGCATTCCCTCTACTCCTTCACTTACAGTTCACCCAAGTGTTTCTTTACCTTGTTACTCTTTGTCACATATTGCTTTCTTTCTTTCTCTCCTGCTTAGTTCTCCCTTGTCCCCACTCCATCTTTGATTTATCAGTTTTTTCATCCATCATTTTTTCTATAGCTATTATTGAGTTCACTCTTTTCTTCACTATTTTTTTCCCTTCCTCATCTCCCATGTCGGTTCTTTCCCCTCTACTTTTGTGCTCTACTGCCCATCATTTCTCCTCCTTGCTTTTCGCTAAGTACACTCTTTGGCATGTGTGTTACACTGCCTTCTTTTGAGCCCACACTTGTAAGTGGATTCACACGTCTGCAGTATGCTGACCAGCCGTCTCTTCATAAGCCAGTGCACTAGGGGACTCACTTCCTGCACTACTGCTGCTGCTGCTTGATCATTTCCCTGCCTTTCTTGGTTTCTGCCTCTGATTGTCATTTGGTCCATTTTTCCCCCTGCTGCATGGTCAATTGTGTAATTGTTATAACCATGAAGTTTATTGTCCATAGGTCCATACGAGGCTGCTGACCCACAAATGGCATGAGCTACTGGTGCTTACCACTTCTGCCTACCAAGCAATTCACGGAGCACACAAGCTTGGGAGCACCAGTAGTGATGGAACTGAAGCAGATTTTCCACAAGAGGTGCGTGCGTCTATATTACCATTTAGAATCAGTCGTATAAGCTCTTTGTTAGAAACAATGAAATCATAATTATTATTTATTTATGCCAACAAACTTACTGTTGGCATAAATAAATAATAATTACCATCTGAAGGTTATTTAATCCTGGGATATAAAGTACTTACAATAAAGTCACCATTGGGGTAATTTGTCTCTGATGTGAGACTGCCTTTGTGGTTTACCAGGAGAAATACGAACTGGTTTGAGAATTTAATGCCATTCTGGCAGTTTGTCACAATAGCTCAGTGGTTAGAGCGTCCGCCCGGTAAGCGGAAGGTCTGTGGTTCAAATTCCAGTTGTGGCATTGAATTTTTAAGTTCCAGTTCTACCTCTCAATGAAATCATAGATTATATTTTAGAGATAGGATCATTGCTAGGCAACCTTTACGCTAGTGATCCACAAAGGGTCAGCCTTACGGCTTTGACTGTCGTAACATTCTATTTATAATGTACAGACTTATGTGCCTGCACAATAAAAAAGCTTTTTTTTTGTTGGTTTTTGTCATTCACCGAACCTCAAAATATGTATATGCAGTGAAATCCTAATATTGAATTTTTGGGTGAAATTCACTTGCTGTGTAGGTAGGTGCTGAACTGTTAGATAAAGTTATAAAATAACTATTGTGAATTGCAGGTCTCGAATAATCTTGTTACCCTTCAAACCTGCCTTACATCAATGATGGGGCGGCCAATCTCAATGGATCAGCTGAGGCAAGATGTAGGCCAAATGGTTGAAAAAATAACACATGTTACTCTCATGTTTCGAAGGGTGAAACTTCGAATGGAGGAATATGTATGCCTCAAGGTCATCACTATGCTGAATCAAGGTACTGTTAAATACTTAGATTTGTTTGAGCTCAGAGCCTCAAATAGAAAGAATCTTAGCAATCACATCAAGGTTTTGTTTTTCACATTTAATCATTAGAGCCATTATTTCTTATCAATTGTGTATTTTGGGTATCTTATTAAGAATTAACAGTTTTGAGGAAGGACTGCAACAGACCTCAAATCAAAGTCTACTATAAAACAGTCACAGAGCTCAATACATATTGAAGATGCATTGGTTTGACTCTTGAGATGATGCTAACACACCTGGTAACTATAATCGCTCCACCGTTAGATCCGCACTTGATGTAAACACAAGCCACCAACAACGAACTTGCAATACGCCGAAACCAAAACACACCATAAAATATAGTACCTTAAATATCGGCGATTATCTGTGAGTTTTCAAGATGTATGATAACCCTGGTAAAGACTACTTAAACGTAACGCAATATATCTAATATTCCTGTATAAATATCGTTGCAACATAAATATGAGGTATGAGTCCACGTGGTGTTTGTTCTGTGTTAGTCGCAGGTGATAACACCAGGTTATCGTGGAGTGATACAAGGTGCGGATCTAAGGCTGGATGGAGTGTAGTTATTAGAATCATCTCCTCAGATGACAAAATATACTTTCATTATCATGTTTTTTTGGAGAAATAATTAACTTCCCCCCCCATAATTTAAACATCATAGAGCATTAAATTTATGGAAAAACTAAGTTTGGAGGAAACACTTGCATCACTTATGTTTGACCAATTTTAAGACCTAAAAAAGTGTAAATGGTATAGGTGGGTCTTGAAATCTGTCAACTGGAAGTGACGTAAGTGTTTCAACTCCAAACTCAGTTTTTTCATAAATTTAAATACACATCACTATTACTACCTTGTTCCAATACAGTAAAGCATTGATTATCCAGACCAATTGGTGATTGGAAGTGTTTGGATAACTGATTTTTTGGATAACTGAACATTGAAGGAAAAAAATTGCAATGAAAGGTTGAAGGAGAAGTGACACACAATAATTTGTGCTACAAAACACAAGCTGTACTGTAAATGTATTTTAGATGTCTTAAAATACTCAGCAAAACTTTAAAATATGGTGGGTGGAACAGCTGGACTAGTCTGTGGCACATGACGCCTGCTCGAATTTGAATTTAGTTATAGTCGAGGGCTTTTGCCTAACCGACATTTCGGATAACTGGCTTTTGGACAATGGACACTGTACTGTATTATAAAAATTATAGAGTGCATTTAATTTAAGATTTTAATTATGTTTAATAAGTTCCACCAATAAACTTGAAGACAACAAATGAAGCAATATTTATTATTTTCAAGTGTGTAGGCATAATGACATCTACAGTAACTGTAAACAGTTGTTTTCACTCACAAATTGTGTCAACCACAACTGGGTCTTTAACACCTATAATTTTACACTTTAGTGAGGTAAAATGTCTTATACATCGTCTTTCAAAAGTCAGAAGAAGGAGAAGTCTGTCTTCTTGTTCATGCTGTAAAAGAAATAATAGCACTACAAACATCTCCTCAGTGTCCCATGTTAATATTCTTAATGAACATTTTACATAACATGTATTTTTCTCTCAAACAACTTAACACAGCTGTTTGGTTGGCTAAAAGCATTCCACTAGTAGCTGGTCATTAGAAATGCAATAATCACACGAGCTATGGCGGCAGGGGGGGGGACTCACCTCAAGCTTGATGACCATATCATCTTAGACTGTGCTCCAGATTCTAATTCATTATATGCTATTGAAGGGCTGCCTTTGTAGTGCAATTGGTAGCATGTTTGCCTCTGGCACGGAGGACCTGGGTTTGATCCCCGGTACCAGCATGGGGATTTTATCCCCTCTGGGAGGTCTGCCACGGGGTGCACTCAGCTTCATTAGTCCTGGGAGGACCAATTAAGGAGCTACTTGATGGAAAAGTAGTGGCCCAGGTCGTGAAGAGTGCATAACTGGCCGGGAGAGATCAGGACGCTGACCACATACTACCCTCCACTACTGCACCCCACCAATGACACCTGTAGTGGACCAAGGTGGGGGACGCATTACCTGGGCGGTAAGGCTTGACTCTTCATGGGCTGTTGTGCTGGGGCTTAGTTTATATGCAATGAAGGAATTAGACTGATCTGATGAAAAGTATTAAGCATAACATCAACAGACACAACTGCTACTAAAATGTAATATTTACTTTTCTTTGGAGTGAGGATACATGTTAATGAAAACCTTTTGTTTCCATGTTGCAGCTCGAGGAAGTTCAAGTGAACTTGAAACGATTCAAGATAGGTATATGACTTGTCTGAGAAGTTTTGAGGAACACAACTTTCCACAGCAACCTACCCGCTTCCACGAACTGCTAGTCCGGCTGCCAGAGGTGATTATCATAAGCTTCTTATCAACTGTAACTGAGGATTGTTTTTGCAAAATCTGCACTCCATCAACATTTTCAGGGGTCATAGAAAACTGCTTTCCAAGTAGAATATCAAAGCTATAGAACTGGCTCCTAAATTCATCTAATTTACAGTTATGTTTTATTAGGTAGTTACACATGGAACTGTTTATTAGAAAAATGTGAAGGGTGAATATTTAGCATTGTATAATGTTTAAAAGGGCTAATATCTTTTTCTCAAATATCTATGGGTCCATTTAATTGTTCTATTAATTTAAAATCAAACAATTAAGTGGACCCATAGATTTAATGGTTTGGGAAAAAGTTATTCATTTTGAAAAATATGGACTGTATTATGAATTTTGAAATACCACTGATTGATTCTATTAACAGGTTTGTTTGTAACTGTTATAAACAAGAGCATTAAGGATATGATGAATGCATCATGAAGCTAGTTTGCATTTTATTTCAAGAACTTGCAGCAAATACTAAGATAAATGAAGCTTATAGTCTCTAAATATCTGTATATTTAAGAATTGCGTTGCTTCACTGTTAACTGCTTCAGTTTTTTTCATTGGCTTTAGCAAAATTAATGTTGATATTTCCGAGAAAGCTAGTTTTGCAAAAGCACTCCTCATTTTATGCACTGCCTGCTGGATCATACTCTATGGTACTTAAGCTACCTGCCTGTTTGAACAAAATTTGTGTATCTTAAATGGCACCATAAATATTACAAATCACAGATACTGTAAAGATATTTTCCAAAGGTGCTTTCACCAAGAAGACAATTGCTATGTACAGTGGCGGCTCGTGACTTGTTGCAGTGGGTGTGCAGTACATTACATCCTCTCCACCTTTACTTCCTTTCTTTCTCTAACACACACTACACAATTCTAATTCTAAATTCATATGGACAATTGAGCTCTTATGTTTTGCTATTTTTTGTTTTAAATGACCAATATCACAAAAACTATTATTTGTCCAGACACCATTTCTCTCACTCGCAAACAATAAGAATGGAAAACAGCTTATCTTATAAAAATAAACCCCAAAGATTTATCTCCTTTAGTTTCGCCATGTTATTAATTTCCACACTTTCATGGATTCAAATTTCCCGCTATGTGCAGACACAACTGCATGTAACTTGCTGCCAGAATACAAACGTAACAAACAGTAATAAACACTAGCAAAATAACTATTCCAAACTGAAGTATTGGCCTTAGTAAATTACGACATGAAGAGTAATTATATGCATTTATAATCGTTTAATAAAACTAGATGTAGGTAATTGTGTTTATAACATTAATATAATATAGAAGATGGCTACATTACCGTCACATTGGCTGCCTAGTAGGTTCTGCTAAATGGGAGGGAAATGCTTGTAGCAAGAAAAACGGAGGGACTTGTACGAGAATGTAGTGCGCTTGCGCGGTAAGAATCGCCTGTGTTGGCCTTGTTGATTATGGTGCCTTAACTCAACGTACTCTTAAATGCCAGCTTTGCACTGCTCCCCGCGTACCCCTCGCCTAAAAGCTACCTTTGCCAGTCGTCTCAGCTTGACTGAGTGAGTTGTCATTTGGTAAAGAGGGCGTGGGAAAATTAAACAAGCAAGCTCATATACATACAAGAAAGTTGGACATTCGACTTTCTCATATGCATGTCTATACACACTCGCATGCGGAAAAAATTAATGGGTGTAGTTGCGAGTATGCGATTCCCCAGGAACCGCCACTGGCTATGTAACCAACAGCTAAGCTTTGTGGTCAACGAAAGTCTACCCCATGTAGTAATAAATGCATTATTTACTGCTGAGTGAATTTCTTTTCATATTGCAATGCAATCTTTAATGTGAATAATATATATCAATTGTGGCCATGTTTACTTATGCCTATAACATGTGGCTTTTTTGTTTACTTTACTAAACCATGGTGGAAATTATGTATAATCATATTCTTATATGTCTATTTGTAATGTCTAGTAGTTTGCTCTGACATTGAAATTGTAAAACAGTTTGTCACACAAAAACACATCTAAAATAAATGGAATGGGAAGATAGTGTAAGTACTATGGTATCCAGTGGGCAGTGATATGTTTTAGGTATGAAGTGGTACAAATATTGGTGTTTCATGTATTCACTGTGGAATTGTTTAAGGAGAAGAAAAGCAAAATTTCAGTAAATATAATTGCCTTCATATGTAGATTTCAAAATGACTTGATAATGTGTTGGTTCTAAGGAAATGCAGAGTCTTTGCTTGGACTTGTGACTGTATTATGGGGAATTGCTTGCACTGCGCTCTATTCCCCCTCCACTTTCTCTCCTCCACATACTGACTAATTAGATAATGCAAAGTCTTTGTACTGTACAAAGTTTTATATGTTGTGAATGCATGTGTTTCAGTGTTACAGTGTGCTGGTGCACAATAATGACAAAAGATATGTAGGTACACTTTATCATACGGAATCTCCATGTCTGATTTCTATGTGACGAAAAACTCTTGTGGAGAAGTCAGATGGTGATTTATATAGGGAAAACAGTTTAAAGGGAGCTCTCAAAAGTTTAACATGGCCGAGATTACACTATATCGAACTACTGCCAACCTTACAATGGGACTTACTAGTATCAAAACTAGTCTCTGTAAAACTTACTTTGCAAATCTTGTTTTGAAACAAAACTTTCCAGGCTAAATATATCGTGCTGCATTTACTACTACAAATTATGTTGTAAAACCAACAATGTGAAAGTGTGAAACACTTCTCTTAGACATATGCACACATGAGACACAACAACATCTTCACAACAATTTAAACCAAACACTTTACATACTGGTAAGATAAGACCTATATCGCCAACTTAGCAACTATAATTAACACCAATTACAGCCGTATCTTTACCTGGGGTGTCTTCTGGGAACAATTGCTTGTATTGTTGTCCACTGAACAGATGGAAAGTCACCAAAAGTAACCAGAGAGCACTATAATGGGGTAAATATATCACAGTTAGCTTTTGGTGAATTCCAAAAGTTAGCGTTCTCTATACACGTATTTCCTGTTGTTTGTGCACCTTACAGAGAAGCAGTTTATAATCCTCACATAGAAACAGTTTGTAATCTTCTGATTAGATTTAGGGAAAGAAATCAATTCTTGGTAAGAAACCAAAAATAGATCATGTTCTTACACAGACCAAATTTAATGGCTTTGCAGAAAAGTTAGAATGAAGTTTAAAGAAATCTCTGAGAAAGTTTGTACAGGAATCAGGAATTTCACAAACTATGAATTGGAATGGCACTAGACTTTTTAAAATTAAAACCCTTTAAGATAATTGTAATTCAGGAATTGCAACCAGACAATAACATGAGTAGAGTTAATTTCTGCAACTGGGTGTTGGATAATGTTAATGAGAACTCTTTTGATCCTCATATAATTTCTCTTATGGCCAAAAAGTGTATAAAATTTTCTTAAAAGGTATGAAAGATGTGTGACAGCACAAGGACTTAATTTCTAAATCTTCTATGATGAGGCTATGTGGTTATTATAATTATAATTTGCATTGGAAACAAATGCGCTTGAGTTTAAGGGGCTATGAATATCTGAATCTGCTGGCAAATGGGATACTTCCTCATACCAAGAAAATTTCTGTTAGGTTGGCCATGTGTCCAAACAAAGGCTTGTTAACCTTACAAAATCAGAGTATCAGTTTTGAAATGGCCTGTAGTTACTCTTGCCCTTATTTCTGCTTATGCGTCCTTTTCTTATTTACAGAAAAGCTTTCCCAAAAGTGTATAATTTAAATGGTTTTAGTTCTTTATGTTCTCATGTTCCTTTTGTATTTCACTTCCAGGTACAGTCAGCAGCTGCTTTGCTTCTCGAAAGCAAAATGTTTTACGTTCCGTTCCTTTTGAACTCAGCAATTCAGAGATAGTACATTGATTCACTAGGTAGTGAAAACTACCAGTGGTTAAAGTTGAAAAGTGACAATCAAACGTGGCAGAAAGAGATTCTGGCTGCAGTGTAATAATTCACTGTGATCTACAATAACTAAGTGATGTAGCCATTTTACTTTCTCGCTGCTTGATAGGGGCACGAACAAACATGATGTGATACTTCTGCCTCAAGCCGTTGGGATGTTCGGGCGTATTCTCAAAGTCTGATGCTTTAATAAGCATAAAAACAGGAAGAGGTTTGTGTTAAGCTACTTGAAGCTAGTTCTGTTAGGAGAGACTGTAAACAGTTACCATTCATGAGAACTTGAGAACTTTTCAGACTAGCATTTTAGCCAATGCTAGACTGATGGGTAACAAGTGTCAAGGCTAAAGTGAGATAATTTAAGGATAGTTATTAAAAAAACAGGATGTCTGTATTAAGATAAAGAAAAAGAAGCCATAGGATGTGCAAGGAACAAGTATATGTTTGGCAGGCCCTCATATGTTACCGTTGTTTATGGAAAAATCACAAGTTAGTATGTTTTGATTTCAAATGAAGGAGCAACAAGTAATTCCTAAATGCTGTTACCATAGCGAAAGTTCGCAACCAAAGTATCCTTTCTACTGCCTTAAAAGAAAGTTACCGAAAGATGTTTTCAAGACATCATGATGTTCGACTGAAACAACCTAAAGTCACTGGTTGAACCAGGAACCACTTAGAGTAGATGTCCAGAATTACAGTGGTTAATTAAAAATGGCTTCTTCCCTCCGACAACATATTTACCATAGTGCAATGTTAACTAAAATAATAGATCCATTACTTAATATAATTATGTTACTATTAAGTGTTTTTGCAACAGTAAAAAGGCTTAAAAGAAAATACCACAGGACTCCATTTCACATCAATGAACAAGTTACCAGTGTTATGCAAATATAATTATTAAGATGTTCCTTTTGTTTTTAAATAAGTTAATTTTAAGGTGTAATAGGATACTGTGTGAAGACTAAGAGTAGTTTATTTTCTGAAAATGTATTTTTTTTTAACTCTCTCAAAGATGGGTCTTCGAGGAATGCGAGTATTAAGGGATGAACCCTTTGGAAAGAAGGATACTAGATATTTTCCCTGATTTAGGCAGGTATTAAAATTGAAACAGGTGAAGTACAAAGAAAGAAACAAGATTTTTTAATGACATGTAAGTAGAATGCTGTGTGTTTATATCAGAATTTTCCTTTCAGTGTACATCCTTGTGTCCTTCAATTATTGTCAGTATTGTAAAAGTAAGTTTAGAATTTTTCCTGATGGTTGAAATCGTCATTGTTTCTCCCATTAACTCTGCCTTTTCAAAATCAGTTCTATAAGTGTTGACAGAAACATTTAATGACATTAGACTTAAAGCATTATATATTACAAAGTTTTATAATATATTTGGAGCTTTTAAATTAAAAAAATACGTAATAATTGTTGGAATAGTTGTTTGGCAAGAATTTCTTATTTTTCATGCACTGCTTGAAAGACAGATATATCATTCTTTAGAATTATATGGGCTTTTAAGTATATGTTTATAATGAAGTTAAAACGTACATGGTGCTAGGTCTCTTGACAGAAAAAATAAAAGATTAAGTCTTAAATGACTCTAAACCTTGGACTACTAAGACATTCTGATGTGTCTTAAATATAAACTGTGGAGCTTTGAAAAAGCTCGTACTGTTGCCTTGTGTTGTTCTAATCTAAAAGTGTGAATTCAATGTATTACTGTCTAAAAGTGTACATAATATATGCTGTATAAAAGTTATTATACAAAGAGAATTTTCTAAGAGACTGGTGATATCAGATATGGGAGTGCCACTGTACTTCAATCAGCTGTTTGTGTATAAAGTTCCTGGTGAACTTCTGCATTCTAATTCACTTTGTTTCACTTTTTGTTCTCTCTGGTTAACCACTAGCTCTCATGTGCATACAAATTTTTATTTGCATTTACCAATGTTACCCAAAATCATATTGTTTTTACTCCTTTCCATGCAGGCACACTTCAAAGCAAAATGGTTTCTTCAAACTGAGAGAATACAATGTTTTATAGCAGTTAAAAATATGTGATTTCAGTTACTATATCAGAGTGAATTTTGTTGAATTTAGAAGTTTGTGATCTCTTTGTATTTGTTGTTATGCAATACACATTTAATGAAATAAGAATGGAGCAGACTATATTGAATGAATCTATGGCTGATTGTGCTTTTTTGTTGTCATACATTATTATACCTCTTCAGTTGAACGCTTAGAGCAGAACCGTAATACTTCAGCATACTATACAAAAGTAATGAGAGGAGCAGATGGGCTAAATTCTGGGGAAGGCATCTATTTAATTGTTTACTATTCTGTGAGTATAAATTATCATATTCACTCATTATACATGTGATATTTCTGTACTCCATCCAAGCTATAAGACATTACCAAAAATTAAAGATATTTTAAAAGATTTGATATCAAAGAAGCTAAACAATATTGTTGTTAAGATTATTATCTTCCAGTCATTTTTGCAGGAAGCTAAATTAATAACCATATATTTCACTGGCTCTGTGGTCAGTATCTTCAGCACCAGATCCATGAAAACTGTAGGAATGCGAAGGGTTTGAAAATATTCATTAATTTTTATACACATTACTTTAGCACAGGTGTGACTACAGATTACTTGGCAAAGAAAGGAACAAAAATATTACAAATTATCTTCTTTCAGGGTTTAGGCATCCATGCCCATTTCAGCCTCAGAAAATTGGTGCAATCACATAATATTACAAGTATGAATGAAAAATATATCATACTGCCAAGTGATTCATAAGAAGAAATTTAAAATGAAAATTCTAAAATAATATCAATAAAATTTGAATCATGACTAGCATTACTTACAAAAAAGAATTCTCAACATGATTTGGTATTTCAACTTAGCATCTCATCTGCACAAAATTGGAATTTATAGTTCAAAATACCTTCATTATAACCTAGAAGACTTTAAATGAATCCAGTCCATCTTTGAAAATGTACAGTCTCAACATGTGCAATGATTCTTAATCTTCAGATTGTTGCAAGTTTAGATAAAATTACTGAGGACAAGGGTTCTTTAAATAAATATTTGATTTTAAGGTAAAATGATATTGTTTAATCAAACAAGTATAAAGAGCTTACCATATAATTATAATTTATTATGAAAACGTAAGAAACTATTTAGTTTGAACTATTCATGGAAGTAATACTCAGTATCTTTCAATGTGACAAGACATATATGGAGAACTTTCAAGAAAGATTATTGATTTTCATCATGCATAGATACTGTTTACTTAGCAGCAATCATTTTTTTATCATACCTCTTTGGCATTTTATTTAATCGTATTGATGCAGGCCATGTTTCCGTGCATTTAATAGCATTTTATATGTTATTATCCTGTTTGATTAAGGTTATAATTACAGACATCTGTAAAACAATCAAATATGACAGCAATAAACAACATTAACACAAATAATGTTTCTCAAATTATTATAAGAATTGAATCGGTGTTGAAACACTTAACATCACTTACAAGTAAATATTTATCTTGACTGATTTCAAGAGCTTAAATTGCTTGCATCATCAGAATTGCCCACTTGATTCTTGTGGATGATGTCTGATGTGTGGTTGTTTGAGTTGACATCTAGCGGTGGACTGACGAACTTCCATAATGGATTTGGTGGTGGCAAATCAAAATTCATTAACTTGAGTTTGTATTTTATGACAAGAATCTTCTCCCAAGATTCTCTGCAGCGTGTTTTCTAGCTTTTAAAAGTGTTATGTTCGGCGTGATGTGACTTGATGTCCAAAAATGTGTGCAACTGCAGATTTATCCATCTGATGTTAAGTGTTTCAACACCGATTCAATTTTTGTAATAATTTAGATTCACATCACTGTTACTAGCTTATTCAAATATATGCAAATTAACATTTCTCAGTTTACCTAATACAAGCAAATATCAGTCATATACAAACAATAACCACTAATAATCATAAATGAATGTTTTTGCTTTATAAATTAATATAATATTTTCAGGTTATGTATATACTGCCACATATGTCGTCTGGTTTTGGGCTCTAAATTATATAGGGAAGCAAAAAGGTAGATGGAGAAAATCCAGTGCCTGGCGATAGTGATAGAGAAGGAAGAGAAAAGCGAGTTTCCAAGTTTATTTACCCACACTCATTATCTTTATGTATATTACATACCTTTTAGAACATTCTGTCTGCCTCTCCTCTTCCCTATCACCTGTCTGAATCAGGTGAAAGTACTGTGCATGAACATCAACAAATGTTCCTTCCCCACTCTGTACTTCCCATGGACCTCAGAAGTCAGCAAATTTTACCTTCAACCATGAAGAGAATAATTTTAATAAAGTAGATCCTTAAATCCATAATAAAAATCTACCTGCTATTCAGATAGTTTTAATGTACCTACAGTATTTGTTTTGTTGTATATATAACAGTGTTTGCTAGGTCATATCCTATAGTACTTACACTGCCTGCCCATTCCAATTATTTTACATTAGTTTGTGCTTGATTAATTTGTTTTCTGATACTGGTATTAGAATGCAGCAACATTCTTTAATGATGAAGCAGTACATGCCTCCAGTTTTTATAGACTGCAATGATCTCTTGAAGATGAATATAATTTTAATAAGCAATACTTTTAGGTATAATAACTGTTGACAGTTGTCAGTTAACATTTATCAGTCAAGAAGCCCTTTAAAAGTTTGTCATTTCAAATGCATGCTGCAAGACAGCACTTACGAATTTTTTCTTCTAATTTATACTCACTAAAATAGTTTGTGAGCATGTTCAGTTTGCAGTATAAAGCAGCAGCATTGGAAAACACAGAAATTTGCTTTGAGTGGGTAGGAAGTATATCATTGGATACAGTCCAGCGAGCACTGGAATACATTGGGGTTATATAAATCTTCTGCAGTAAGCCCTGCTTAACTGAAATGCCAGAGTGGGGATAAGAAAGAATGAACAAAAAAAAAAAAAATGCTCAAATTCACACTGGCAGTATTGTTGTGATAATTGGCAATGCTCTTTTGCCCCAACCTTAAACACCAATATGGGTACTAATATAGCACTTGGTAATACTTGTAGTTAATCCCCATCCCCTACCACACATACTAAGAAATATTGTTCTAACTGCTTGTACATCCATTCAATATGGAGGCCCACTGTTGTTTTACTTTTAGTGTTGGTCAGTGTAGTTTATTTGTGTTTAAGATGTCATCTATAAGAAAGCTGTTATAATCAGCATTGAACTGAAACTTAAAGCTGTTAATAACAGAGTGACAGCGGATGTGGGATTCAAAGCATTAGAGATAAGAAAGACTACAAGTCTGTATTCAAATCTTAATGGGAAATATCAAATTATAACTTCATCAATGACACAAAACTTTTTGTCTTTAGGTTGCCTTGTGTTTTGTGAATCGAAGCTGTGAATCAACACAAACAGATATCAAATGGTGATATATATCTGCTTACATTGTTGCAATAAGAATTCAGAAAAATAATTACAAATTTTATTAAATAAACTGTAAGTACAGCTTATAGTAGAAGTTTTCATTAAACTTTATTACAGATATTTGGGATACAATTATTTTCTTCTATTCACTGCTTAAAATCATTACCATCAGTTACCACAAAAAAAGTGCATTATCCAAATGGCTGTGTCCCTTTAGTTTGATTAAATAAGCTTCTACTGTTTAATCAGAAATATGTAACACAAAGAGTATTGCAGTTGGAGTCTTAAATGTTTTCAGCTTAGGCAGCTTTGAAACACTCCTAAAGGAAATAATGTAAAACAGATGAAAGTATTAATTGAATAAATTATATCAGGCAAATAATAATTGATTCTACAGTAAAACATTGCATTTCTCTGTAGGATTCCACTTCTGTTGTACCATATAGGTAACCAATACTAATACCCTGCAGAATACAAAATAAATGTCAATGCAAAATTGAAACAAGCAGACAGATGTTTTATCATCCTGTAAAGTCAAATATATGTACAAGATAGTATGATGTAGGACAGGTGTAAAAAACTGAAAATTATGAATATTATTGCAACTATAATTATTTACAAAATGATTGCTTAAAACAGCCAAAAGTCATATTTACAGTTCAAAATATAAAATTTAAATAGTAAAAGAAACTGAGAAAGATTTATTAATCAAGCATTAATTCAAAAGAAAAGGAGTAAATAAAAATGGAAACTTGTCTACAAAAACAAAATAATGAAATTAGTTTTCAGGAATTAATGGAATAACAGTGGTGAAGCAAGTGTGTCATCTCTACCACTTTCAACACTGAAATTTTAGATGTGGTTTCCTTAGCTATAGACAAATTATTAAAAAATGATGTTTTAAAGCTTTTCTCCTTTATCTTTTAAATAATAAGAAAGGAATTACACCTAAAATGGACCTTTGTGGGACTTCAAAGCATATCTGATACAATTCTTTAACAGGGTACTCTTTGGTATGCAAAATACCTACTATAATTTTCCTTTCTCTCTTTAATAGCAAAGTTGGATTATGATCAGTGAAGTTAAGATGTTTTTCTTAGTTTTATAACAGTTCAAGCAGCAAATCATCCTATATTGTATTGTATTGTTGTGACCATCATCAGCCTAGATGTTTACTTACAGTTTTTTCCAAAGGATTCATCCAATTTTTGAATGGCTTTTAAAAACTTTGAATTTTCTTTCAACTAATGATTTGTCATGAATACAAAGATTGTACAAATTCATCTCTGGACCCTTTTGCTGGTGCTCTTGAGGAATTACATAAAACTATCAATAAATGAAACAAATTAGTAACATAACTGACTTTGGGAACCACAGCACTACAGTATTTTATAAACAAAGCTGCTTGAGAAAATTAAGAGTGAAAACTTCAACAGGTAGTTCAAGTCAATCTGTTAAAGGCAATTACTTTTGTTCTATATGATTAGAAAACTTCTTGCTTGATATTGTCACATTATACAGAAATATAGAACTGACAGCAGTGGTTTGTAGCTATGTGAATATAAATTTTTGTTGGTGTTATTCATGACAAAAACCAAAAGAATATTTTGGCTTTACTGCTTGCAACTGTCAACTGTTTGTTGGCAAAAGAGAGGAATGAATAATATCTCTTCCATTGACACAGCTTTAAAATACACCAAATTCAGTAATTATTAAGACAAAAGGTCTCTTTAGAATAATTTATTTAATTTTAGATACCTCTACAAAAACAGTGGATAGAATTCTTCAAAAATGTCTTTATACTGTGCTTCCAAATTCTTATGGTAACTTCTTCACCTAGAGTTAGTTTTGTAATTACAGGTAAGTGATTTTTCTTTAACTACTAGGAAAAGCCTCATTTTAATTTTACTAATTAATTATTTTATGGGTAGTTTGGGAAAACAAAAGAGCTGAGATAAAATTTTTTGAAAAATTAGGATGCTGTGAAAAGAAAACTGCAAAAGCTATAGGTATGCATTGGGAGAGAGTTCTAAATATGTTTCATGCTTTTGAAATAATGAATGGGACTGCTGCTTTGAGAGCAGATAAAAAAGAGAGTAATGTTCCAGTTTTTCGGTTCTTTTCATTTTAATTGGCATTAGCACTTTACTTAGAAGCAAAATAATAACCTCATAGAGAAAATTGCACACTGGCCTATAGGCAAGTTTCACCCAACTCTTCATGCTGGGCTACTAATATTTCATTTTCCATTTGTAGATAATGGTCACAGGACTACGCCAAGAGCTGGCCTTACAAATTGGAATTTGATATTCATCTTTGATTCATCAATAAAATTGCTTATTGTTTTCTGCATTTGTTATGCAACAGAATGCACAAAGAGTCCAACTATAAAAATGTTAAGAAACAACTAAAGTTTTTCAAGTATTCTTCATCACTTGGTGGCATGAGCAAAATGCCCATTATATCTTGCAATTGCTCCCTCCACTTCTTCCTGGGCTAGCTGACATTCTTATTGAGAAATGCAACCTTGGGCAGTCTTGAATCTGACGTTTAAACATGTTGCATTCATTCATTCTCATATTTTTCGTTTTTATTATTTATTAGGTATCTACTTATATAATTACCTATCTGCTCAAATTTTGTGCATTCTTACATCTTCCTTCAAAAGTGAATCTCTGCACTGTGTAATCGGCATTTAATTTTATTCATAATGTCCCATATCTCACTTCCATAGAGTAGCGCAGGAACCACTATCGTTTTATAGATCTTTATCCTCATTTACTTTTCTATTTTATTTATCAGTGTTCTATGTATTGTTCCATGTATGTTTTAATATATTCATATATGTTCCAAGAATTAAGAGAATAAATTAGTAAAATACCATGATTATTGCACAAATGAAGAGACATATATTTTCATAAAATATATTCTCAAGAGTTTGTAATTCAACTGAATTTTGGCAGTGTTTCCTATATTGGATAGTGGGTTTGTAACAGTTCTAACATTGTTTTAATCAAAAATCAACATATGAAATGTCTTTATTTTTAAAATAAGATTTTATCATCTACATTTAATTTTTGTCCTTTGTACCACTAATAGCAAACAGAATAGTGAATTTCAGGATAAATAATACATTATATGAAAGTAATATTAATATTACCTGCTTGGTAGAGGACTGTTTTGGTTATTCAATACTCATTTCAGCAGTGAAGAAAAAACGTTTTGCACTTTTTATTGCAAACAATTAATGTATGTTTTATTGATGCATTTTGTTATCCTCACTTTTTTCCCTAAGTACCTTGTTTCGCTATAATTTTTAATTTTTTATGAAGTATAATTAACACTGACACAGCAATGCCAGTCTACAAGTATTTAACACCCCTAGAAAGTTTAAGAACCACACGCTATGATGTAATATATCATTTTATTTTCTGTTATTGAATGTTTAAATAAAAACAAAATAAATTAGTTGCTAGTCTCTTATAAAACATTTCTCCAAAACCATTTACTTTACTGTATGTGCATCCTTAAGTAGTTAATAAAAAGTACCTGGGCGACCGAGCTTTGCTCCGCCTTTTTTTTCTTTTCCCTTTTTTTAATCATGTTTTTTGGGGGGGAGAAGATACTTATTTAGATCAACTTGAAAAGCAAAATGTTAACTAAATATAAATTTTCATCCTAAATGTTGGAGCTGTTTCCGTGATAAGACATTTAATATCCTGGCTTGTTTGTTGAAACTGGCCCATTAACAGAGAAATTATGGCCAAAATAAGGTTTCAACTAATTGTGACTGTTACACATAGACTAAGATAGCTAAATCAACTTTCTTTAGGTTTTCTGAAAGCTCTTGAAGAGACCTTTAATATCCTCGCTTGTTTGTTGAAATTGGCCCATTAACAGAGAAATTATGGCCAAAATAAGGTTTAGAGTAATTGTGGCTGTTACGTGTAAAATCACGTTTTTTCATGAATGACATCTATATAGACAAACTTAATAAGCAAAACCCTGTCGGAATACAAAATTTGATTGAAATCGTTAGAGCCGTTTCCAAGTTGTGCGGAATATATTTATATACAAGAATTGCTCATTTAAATATATAAGATATCCATTTTGGTTTCACTTCTTTTCGTTGATTTTTTAGGCGCATTATTAGAAATTATTAGCTTTTTATCTGATAGTTAAACAATTAAACATTTGTGCCAAAGTTATCATTTCCTTATTGCAGAAATACATTCATAGCCAAGTTCAGAAATGCTGTGCACAATCTATGCACCCACTTTATAACCCTTCAAGTGCAAGGTTTTGCATTACCTGCTGGAAAAGTGCAGCAATGGTCAGCATCTCTTTCTTCCAAAATTTTGTGTATATATATATATGTTCTTTTTTACTCATTCAGACCTCTCTTGGTTTAAAGGAAGTCATACAGTCTCCTTGTACTTACATTTTAATGATATTAATTCTGAAGTCCTAACATAAAAAAAGGGTTTTGGATGTTCATTTCTTGTTCATTTATGCAATAAATGTCTTACAAAATACTGACAATGAGTTCCTTTCCCCACTGTAAATATTTAAACATAAAAAAGAGCAATAAAACTAGAGAAGACAGAAGGCGAGAAGCTTACTTCAGTCATACAACTGTGGTAAAATTAAAGTTGTTTTGAAAAATTTAAACCCATCAAAGTATTAAAGATGATGTTTTTTTACTGTGTAAACAATCTCTACATTTACTAACGTTAAAGAATATGTGCATTTTAGAGTTCTGGTGCAATGACAGTGCACTGATGGTATCAAACAAGCATGTTCATAAACAAATGCACACCAGTCCACTGAATTGTTAAATCCCATACAACATAATGCTGTTCTTTAATATAAGTATAGTTGTAATAAAGAAAGACCAAAAAGCTTAATTCCACAGACTAAATTAAGTAGAATTTTGTACCTATAAAAAGTAATTGATAAGTTCCTAAAATAAAATAAACTTTAAAACACAAGAAAGCATTTGGAGATAAAATGAATAGCTATTGAACAGTAAATAGATTTTAGAATAACTGCTCACTTCCCCCTTTTTTCTTTAGAAACATATGTTGAATATTATAAAAGCTGAAAATTTTAATAATTGCCTATCCTTTTAAAGTTTAAACTATAAAAATCATAACAAATATTTTTTACATTGAAATAAAGTTAAAATACAATATATTGTATTCTCTCCCAGGAAGCTTGTGTGGCTTAGCCTGCTTATTAATGAAACATTATTAAATAATTTTGCAAACAATCCGTAATGGCTGTGATATGTATTTGAATAATCTTATTTTGTTCAATTCTTTATAATTTGTTGTTTTGAATTGTCTAGAAATCAATTATGTGCTGTTAAAGATGTGGCTAACCAAAGAGAACTTGAAGTTTTAAAACTTATTTTCTGTTATATATTATAAGATAGAGACTATGAATGCAATTTATTGTAAAGAGTATTGCCTGCCTTTCTGGTTGTTAAGTTTTCAATTCTGTGCTAGTACACAAGCTCTTCCATCCTGCCAGATTCTGAAGAATTGAAAAGGATGGAAGATATTGTGATTAGGGGTCTGAAATATGTAGTAGTTTTAGAGAGTAATTAAATCACTTAAGAAAAGAGATCTTGTAATGATTAATAAACAACTCTGTGCTTGTGTAAGCTGTATACAAACAAGTGACATTCTACATACTCTCCTCACCAACTTACCTTTCTCACGTCCTGCGGCACTTTTTTTCCAAACAATTCCAGACCTATGTTCACACATGTGTATAAGAGAGACAAGGAGAACAGCAGAATTTAAAAAAAATCTGATGTATGCACTTGCACTTTCTTGACTCACTTTTGTGCAAAATATTCCAAAATGCTTATTCTTCTATTCACTTCATGTCAATTGAGGTAGACTTTGTAGAAGTGGTCTTATTACATATTTCCCTAGAGGTACAATCAGGGTTCAAATTAACTGGGGAAATGGGATTTCCTCCTCTCATTAAATAATTTCTCCAACTCATCAAAGAAGAATTCCATTCCTGCCAGGGAAGTATTGTTTCTTTTTACTGCAAGTATTTACTATTACTACTCTTTGAAAATACAAGAAGATGCAGAACACTTCTGATACAGACTCTTCATGGTACGAGTGTGTGCTGTGAATAAGCAAGTAAGCTAAACAATTCTCAGGTTCATTAGTTCTGTTGACATTCAGAGTCACAATTCCAGCAATTCTGTTGCAGCAATGACGACTGTAGCTTACAGTATTCAGTTCAATTTTTTGCAACTCACTGTTCCATTGTTCGTCAGCATGAATGAATTTGTGACAAGAAAGTGAAAAGTTACAGAAAGTAATGGGAATGATATATTACAAGTAAGAACAAATTATAAACTAAAAGCTTCACTTATCTTAGTAATATTGCAAGTTTTTTGGTGCTGACATTGTTTCGAGTTGACTCCAACTCATTCTCAAAGCTATACAAGCAAATTGTTGCTTCACTGTTAATAGCTTCATTATTTCCTTATGATATATTACAGTTTGAATCTCAGGCTTCAACTTCAAGTAATATTAGGTAACATTACAGCTTCTCAGGTAAAAACTGTACCATTGGAAGTGACATGTATTAGCGAAAATAGTGCAAGTGCCGTACACTAATCGAGGATATGTAGACAAAACTAGATTTGAAAAATGGAAAACAAATCTTCCCTGACTTCCATCAGACATTTTTGATATACCTGTACTACTCAGAAATACAAAATCACGATGCTCTTTGACAGTAAAATGAATTATTGCTGCTGCAGTGTTTTATGTATACAACACACCATGGGCATTACTACCATTCTATCTAACTCCAGCGCAGCATGAAGGGCCACGGCTTGCCGCCCAGCTGCTGTGTGCCTCACCTCTGACCACTACAGGCGTCATTGGTGGAACATGCTGGAGGGTGGGATGTTGTCAGCATCCCGAGCCCTCCCGGCCAGTTATGTGGCCTTCTCGACCTGGGGTCGCTACTTTTCCATCAAGTAGCTCCTCAATTAGTCCCCCCGGTACCTAACGAGGCTGAGTGCACTCTGTGACAGACCTCCCAGCGGGGGAAAAATTCCCATGCTGGTACCAGGGATCGAACTCTAGTCCCCAACGCCAGAGGCAACATTACTACCATTAACATAATTGTAACACAAACTTAGGTTTTCCCCCCTCATCAGAAAGTCTGATTCGAAAACTGGGTACAGCAGTAATTTTACACAACTTTCTTTACTCACTCTTGTACACAATATTCCAAAACACTTATTCTTCTATTTGCTTCATGTTAATTGAGGTTTTGTAGAAATGCTCTTATTACATATTTCCTTAGAGTTACAATGGAAATAAGGGCATACAGTAGACTTTTAAGTGATTTTTTTTTGTAGTGCTTAATGGCACTGCAGGTGGTGACACTGATGATACATGAAATGAAGA